>ML798754.1:28706-76686 GCA_009831015.1 Picea engelmannii | reverse complement strand
TTCATCAAATGGATGTAAAAAGTGCTTTTCTCAATGGAGACTTACAGGAAGATGTATATATGCAACAACCTCCAGGTTTTGAAATTGCAGGGCAGGAACATAAAGTCTGCAAATTAATTAAGGATTTATATGGGTTAAAGCAATCTCCTCGCGCTTGGTATATCAAAATGGATGAATACCTTAGGAAGGTTGGTTTTCATCGCAGTGAATCTGATGATACGTTGTATATCCGTCAACAGGGTCCTTATCTAGTAATTCTTATTATGTTTGTAGATGATTTGCTCATTACAGGAAACAATGATGATCATATTGCACAGGTGAAAAAGGAGTTACATGCAGGTTTTAAGATGACAGATTTGGGACTCCTTCACTACTATCTTGGTGTTGAAGTATTCCAATGTCCCCATCATATTTTCATTTCTCAGAGTAAGTATGCAACAGAAATTCTTCAGTGGTTTGGCATGCAGGATTGTAAACCATCTCTTACCCCTATGGAACAAAACTTGAAACTTTCAAAATTTGAAGGGGCGGAATTGGTAGACAACACTATTTATCGACAGTTGATTGGCAGCTTGATTTATTTGACAAACACTCGCCCAGATCTATCTTATGCAGTCAGTCTTCTTTCTCGCTTTATGCAACAACCACGAGACAACCACTGGAATGCCACCAAAAGAGTTCTTCGATATATCCAAGGAACAAAAGATTTTGGTCTTCTTTACAAAAAGACTAAAATTTTTGTACTTGGTGGATTTTCAGATGCTGATTTTGCAGGGAGTATTGATGATCATGCATCAACATCAGGTTATTTAATGAACATGGGTTCAACAATAGTATCTTGGAATTCTAAGAAACAAGCTACAGTTGTTACTTCTACAGCCGAAGCAGAATATATCTCAGCATGGGAAGCAACATGTGAAATTGTTTGGTTACGCAGGATTTTACAGGACTTGGGCATTTCTCAAGCAGAAGCTACATCATTATTCATCGACAGTCAGTCAGCCATTAAACTTGCCAAGAATCCAGTTTTTCATTCAAAGACAAAGCACGTGGACACCAAGTATCATCATATCAGATCGCTTATTGCAAAGGATGTCATCAAGCCAATTTATTGTCCTTCAGAAGATAAGATCTCTGACATTTTCATGAAACCTCTTGGCAGAATAAAATTTACTAAGTTCAGGGATGAACTTGGTATCTGTTGTAATGTACTTTTGGATCATAGGGGGGAATGTTAGATAATCCAAAATACAATTATCATAGTTTATAAAGTTAGAATAAAATGATTATTAATTTAGAATATTAAATTAATAATCTAGAATATTTGATTAATAAATATAGACTTTTAGAAATAAATTATTGTTGTAAAAGATATGACTCTAGAGAGGTGTCGTATCTTAGGCTCTAAAATAGGAATATTGTTTTAAGATTGTTAAGATAGCATTTATTGTAAATGGACACTTGTTTATTTAATAAGTGATCCATATCTTGAGTTTGTTAGGACATTTATCTTATATATAGCTCTTTGCAAGAGTATTGAGTTATTGGGGTGTAAACTCTTGCAAAGTTTCTTATGTAATTTCTTTTCCTATTAATAAAATTGTGTGTCTGAGGACACTTCGACCATTAGAAAACTGCCTCTGAGGTTCTCTGAACTCTACACGCTACTGCTACCTCTACAACTAGCGTTCACACGCGGGTTGTAAGAGGATAGGGTGCGGGTACACGCGTGCAGACCTTGTGCAGGCCGTGTGTACCTCTGTGGGTCCGAAAAACACAGTCAAGCAAAAGTCAGGGAAAACTGGTATGGAAAACCAGACTCCTTGCTAGCTCAGACTTTACAGAAACGAAAAGAAAAGACATGCAAGAAAAACTAGTCTTTAAACTACCCAAAAACTAAATGGAATTCCAGGAACCCTAAAGAGTTTTCCTCAGTATGGTCGCCAATTCTGTTGTTGGGGAAAAGCACCCTACGGACTAGCAAATAGAGTTCAGACTTTGCATGCAGATATGACCGAATAGAAATTACTTTCTACCTTCCTCCCTAGATTTAAATCCCCTTTTCTTAGTAAATGCATGGAAAGATCAACCTACCTCGTTACCGACGTTTGATGTCGATCCTCCATTGTGCTTGATTCCTTGTTCGCAATACTCCTTCCAAAGCTGACCTGCATCCAAGACAAGCAACAACTATGCATGCATACTACTTATATACTAACGGGTTAGAAATCCAAACATAAACTAATCAAACCATAAAAAGTTCATGAATTGGGATGGGAAAAGCATTCTCTTTATTACTTTGAATGAGTTAACTTACAAAAGTTGAGATCGGCCACCGCTCCTCGAACCTGATCCTGGGCTCCTCTTCTTCTGTCCTTCAACTGCTTTGCTTTAAATCTCCTTTGGCACAAGGAAAGGCTAAAGGGTTGGGACAATGGGAATATGTAAATGGGCAGAGTTTCTTTGCTATATTTTTTCCTCCTTCCAAATGGGACCCCTACCCCTTCTTTTATAAGCTAGAAGGAGCTAGGTATTTGGACGAACCCTCGGCCATGCATGGCCGGGAGTTTCAGTTAACTCACCCATAGCTTTTTGTTCCATTGGCAACTTTCCTTTTTTCGTGATTCTGAAGGTCCACGCGGGCTGTAGTGGGCCTACTAGCGTGGACACTATAGATCCACGCAGGTTGTAGTGGGCCAGCTAGCGTGGAATTTTAAAAATGGAGTTTTTAGAAGAGTTGTTCAGTAGTTTTTGGCAAAGAAGGGCTATGAGATGGCCTAATGCCAGGTAAGCATGTTTGGTGCAATTTAGGGTTATAACAATAACCAACCAAGGCTAGCGCACCAAACAAAGATAACCAAAGACCAAGAAGAAATTCCAAGCCAGAAACCGAAATAGAAGTTACAGCTCCTCTACAAACTTGCACACAACTGGTCTTGTGCAGATGCGAGTGAGTGAGTCACAAATGAGCTATAGCGCCCTCTATTTATACTGCTCCTTCTTAGCTATCTGGGTTGACTTCTCTTCCCGGGGGCTAAAAACTCAATATTAATTATTCTCTTTAGTTGACTTGTCTTCTAGGATTATTGTCCAAGGCTTTAGGGTTTATCTTTCTTCCCGGAATATTCTAGTCCTGTCAAAGGTTACAAGTGGAGGTTAATACCTCCCGCAACTACCATAATATCAACACATTCAACTTGTTTTCTTAAATACTTACCTTCAGAACAACAAAATCTTCTTTCTCAATGTCTTCTCATATGCCTATAGTTTTTTGTTTATTTTGCTACACCATCTTCTACTTCTTTTGTTTTCTTCGTTTGTTATTCATCTTCACTAATTCCAGGCATCAACATATCATTTTTCGTAGCTTGACTTGTTTGTGATATTCTACATGCACATTCTTGTTTCCTTCTTCTCAAACATCTCTAAAGAAGTGTGGAGGACATAACTTCTCCTCCCTCGAGAATTCGTTAGCAAAATACATCACAATTCTTCTCTGTATGATTTTCTCCTATGTGGGAATTAACCTAAACTTATCTCACCTTTCACAAATTGGTAAGTATTTTTCACCCCATCATGATATACTTTTATATCATACATCCAAGGTATACTAATTAATAAATGACAAGGATCCCTAGAAAAAACATCGCAAAGCACTTGATCCTAATAATCTATGAAGTGAAAATTCAATAGATATTGTTCTAAAACAATAACACGATGAACTCTTTGTAACTATGACACCATAAGAGGATTAGGATGTGGAATACATTTCATCTTCAATTTCTCCATCACTTGTTTAGAAATTAGATTTTTAATGCTTCCACTATCAATAATCAAGTTACATCACTTACCTTGGATCTTAAATTTTGTCTTGAAAATACTTTTCCCATGTTCATGTTCTTCAACAATCTCCTTCTCCAACTTTAGTAATATTCTTTTGAAATAATTTCAAAGGATACTTGATGCAAAGTGATTTGCATTTCCGTGGTGGCTAGGGTTTACCCTAGATGTTGCAGTTTGATTTCAAGTTTCATTGGAGGTCTGCACATGATCCATAGTCACCATTACAAGACTTGCTAGAGGTCTATGCATGATTCCTCTTGCTATAGTATTATTTGGAGTTGGGCGTCATCGCCTTGTTTGCATGGCAAGATTGGGAGGTAGTCCAAGCCATATTTCTTGGTTTGATGAAGTTGAGTTCGAAGCGAATTCCCTTGGTGTTTACAATATGGACACCTGTAATTCCATAGTTTTGATGCCCAATTTAGTATTGTATATGTACATGATGAATGGAAGCAAGCCCAAAAATGTAAATTGTAATTTAACATTGAATGATAATAAAATACATCATTGACTACAAAAGAGAGGGACAAAAAGAATGGGGGCTATGACTCCACAAAAGGGGAATGATCTGGATTATATTGAGAACAAAATGATACAAACAAAACTATAGCAGAGAACACAAAAATACAGTGAAACCCAACTTCTATTAATGAATAAACTAGTAGAATATTGTAAAACACAAACTGGCTAGAATGGTGGTAGCTTTTCTCTGAAGAGAAAGAGATGTCGACTATCCTCATGCGCAAAAAGGTGATTACAAAGAGCCCGAGAAGGGCCTTTATCATGAATCCTAAAATAAAAAGAGGAAAAAAACCCTAAACATCAAATCCCTAACCCTAGAAGATGAAAAGTGAAAAGTATTGTGGGCCCCAAGATGGTTAGTTGATACGTCTACTTCCCAGGGTCACAAATTTTGGATACAATCTCCATCTCGGGTGCACGCTAGCTCTTTGGAAAAAATTATCCAAGGATTACAACTTTGGCTATGGCCAGGGACTAGCATCACAATCCTTGGGCCCCTAAATGTCCAAAAAACATAGTTTAGGGCTTCAAATGGCCCTGGAAGTTTGGGACCCGAAAAATAGTAGAAAATCTGCCAAGAAGATAAATAATTGTTGGGTTAGTGGAAGAGATGGGAGGCCACTGATATCCACCTAGATCATTCATCCCTCCTTAGGAGGCAATGGTCTCCATTGTATCAAGTTCCCTCATTAGATGGGGAAACTTCTGCTAAATTTGGCACCTGGTGAGCCACTTGCCTTGGTGAAGAAGTTGCCCTGCTTTGATGACCTGATAGAGTTGTATGTCTATTGGTGGGTACCTTTCATCTATGTGTCCATGATTCGATTAGTTGTAGCTTGCTCAATGCAGTTATGGTTGAGTTTTGTAGGGGCCAAGTGATCAACTACCTCTAATGTGTCCAATAGAGGTGGAAAATATGGGTGAAGGAACTCCACATTAAAGATTGGATGCAAGCCAAAGAATGGGGGAATACTTAATTCAAAATCATTCTCACATACAAACTTGGTGATGGTGTAAGGCCCCTATTAGAGTAGGCAAAGCTTGTGATGGGATCCTGCAATGCACTCTTTTTGTAAATGTAATAATATCTTATCACCAACCTAAAATTTGTGTGAACATGATGTTGGTCATGTCGCTACTTGTACTTGACATTAGATTTATGCAATATGCCATGGACTTGTTGGAAGATGTGTTGATTCCATTCAACAAATATGGTTGCCTTATCAGCCTTAGTTTGAGTATGGGTGAAAATTCTTCCCGTGTGGATGCAATGGGTAGAGCTACGTCAATTAGGGCCAGTGGTTGGAACCCCAAACACACTTGAAAAGGGTTGTGGCTATTAGAGCTATGAAGGGCTCGATTGAAGCTATGCTAAACATAAAGAAGACTCCAATCCCATGTGCGAGGATGTTTGGAGTTGTACATTCTTAGGATATGCACAATCATGCCGTTGACTACCTCTGTCTGTCCATCTATTTGGGGGTGGAAGGCAGTTGATTTGGTGAGCTTGGTGTCCATCAAAGACCACACACTGGACTAGAATGTACCAATGAACTTGCTATCATGATATGAAATAATAGTTTGTGGTAACTCGAAATGAACCCAAACATACTCGAAGAAGAGCTTAGAAGTGGGCTCACCTGTGATACTCTTCTTGCAAGGTGTCGAAACTGCCATTTTAGAGAATGGATCAAGAACTACGAAGACACGGTCATTACCATGCTTGGTTGAAGGTAGATCGGATGTACTCCCAAGGTCTATTAGGAGTACGGAGAGGGGTGTCTAACCCTTGTTTCTTAATGGTTGTTTTGGTGATGGTGCATGTAGTGCATGATCCGATATACTTGTCGAGATCTTGTCAAATCTTGGGCCAATAAAAATACTTTTGTAGTACTATCACAATTTTTTTTAGTGCCAAAGTGTCCTACCACTTGATTATAATGAGCTTCCCAAATTGATGTTGCATGCTCGCTTGAAGGAACATAGAGATGCCCAAATGGCACAACAGTCCATCCAAGATCGAGAGGACTGGTGCAAAAGAGAGGTGAAGTTTCAAATCATGGAATGCTTTCTGCTGTGATTCAGACCAGGCAAACTTGGCTTTAGCTCCCCCCTTGGTCACTTGATTTAAGGGCCAAGATATATGAGAGAATCTCAACATGAACCTGCAGTAGAAGTTGGCGAGGCTTAGGAAGTTGCAGATCTCTATCATAGTCATCAGGGTTGGCCAATCACGAATGACTTGGATGTTTGCTAGGTCCAGATATACCCCATGTTCATCCATGATATATCCTAAGGATTGGATTCTCTCCATGTCGAATGAGCATTTCTCCAGGTTGGTGTACAACTTGTGTTGCCGAAGGGTGGTCAGGACCTGCTAAACGTGTTGCAAATGCTCTGCCCAGGTACGACTGAAGATGAGGATGTCATCCAAATAGACCGCCATGAAAGAGTTTTTGAATGGTAGCAAGATATCATCCATCATCCTCATGAATGCCACTAGAGCATTAGCTAAACCAAAAGACATGACCAACCACTCAGAGAGGCCTTCTTTAGATTTGAAGGCTATCTTCCATACATCAGTTGCTTCTATTGGAACCTAGTGATAGCCCAACTTCAGATTGTTCTTGTTGAAGAACTTTCCACCTTGATTTGGTCGAGGAGATAGTCAATTCAAGAGATGAGGTATCAATCCTTGACAGTGATTTTATTCATGGCTCTATAATCAGTACAGATCTACCACATTCAATCCTTCTTCTGCACCAACACAATCGAATTCCCACAAGGGGATGAGCATGGTTGAATGTGGCCCTTGCAGATCAACTCATGAATTTGACGCTTTATTTCCTCACTAGCCTAAAGGGAGCTTTTGTATATTGGACCATTGGAAAAGGGAGCACCATGTATCAAATCAATGGGATGTTTGACTTGATAGTGCATAAGAACCCTTACAGGTGAATTGAAGAGGTCTTTGTATTCCTCGACAATCTTGTCAACCTATTTTTATTGTGTAGAGAGAGCCCATGTTGAAGTTGTGGTAGTCGCAGTGACCTTTCATTCCCCTTTCAACGAAACCATGAAGAGGACAAAATTCACAGTCTCTGAGATTACTTTTCTGCATTGTTTTTTCGATATTAATGAAATTGCAGTGGTTGGAACTACCTCGGGCACCGTGTAGGTTTGACCCCCTAGAAGAATAATGACATTACGAGTTTGAGACTCATAAACATAATGGCATTTCCACATACAAGGTTTTCCTAAAAGATCATCACAAACTTCGAGTGGGGAAATATCACTCAATACATCATCTTTGAAGGGCTTGATTCCACATGACAAGAGACACAATTGGCTAACACAAAGGCTCGTCCCTGGCTCAACCAACCAATGGTGTATTGTTGGGTGCGTGGCATTGCCTACAATTTCAATCTCTTGACGACCTCGGTCAAGATCAGGTTCTTCTAGCTCATGTTGTCTAGATTGAAATATAGTGAGGTTCCCTTCACCCACATCTGTGAATGGAAAAGACACTCCCATTCCTCAATCTTCTCTGGCTTGTCTTGTTGTATCTTTGTGGTTGCGATGGTAGCACTAGGTTCCGCATCGATGATTCAATTTCCCTTATTCTACTCTGAATCAGAGTTTGAGTTGGGCTCTGACTTTTTTTCTTTAAGCTCGACCAACAACGATTGTTTTGAGCGGCATTCATCAATGTTGTGCCAGGGGATTTTGTGGAACTCACACCACTTTCAAGTGTCCTTCTTCGTCTTCTTGTTACCCTTCTTTCCCTACGGCTTCGATTGGCTCTCTTGAGCTTGGCCTTCGTTTCTCTCTCCCTTGTTCTGTGAGTTAGGGCCACCTTTGCCTTGCTTATGTTGTTGTATATTTGTAGACTCGAACTCCCACTTATGTCGCTGCTTAAATTTCTGCTTCGATTTTGACAACATATCGATAAGTAGCTCCTAGTTAGGAGATATCCAAGAAACACATCTATGTTTGGATGTACCTGTGAGGCCATTATGGTACTTCAAGAGCAGGAGCTGCTTGGATTATCTAATACCCAACATTGAGAGAAAGGTATGGAAGATGTTATTGTACTAAGACACTCTCTGGTCTCTTTCCTGATGCAAAGTCATCCATCTCATGTACTAGTCATCATTGTTTCTGACAAGGTAGAACTCCTTCTTTAGGACATCAACAAAGGCCACCCAAGTGGGTCCTATCACGAATGCCATAGACTCATCTTCGTTATGTCTCTCCCATCAACATTCCCACCAATCTTTGACATGAAGGAGGGATTTAATGATAGCGAAGGTGACCTTTTAAGTGTCGGAAAAATTTTGAATCGACTAATACCCTTCCAATAGATAAAACCATTTCTCCAAAGCATCTACATCTATCTGGCCTTCAAATAATGGGATATCAAAGTTAACTTATACATTGAAGGGTGTCACATCTAAAAAATGGCTGCTTGTCGAAGGTGCCTCGCCTGCCGTCGAAGGATCTAGGTGAAGTTGTCTATCATCTCATTCCGTTGTCGCGTGAGGGATTTCTCGAAAACCATTTTGAAATGATCTCCTTCTCTATCATCTCTCTTTTTTTTGACCATGGGAGGTTGCTTGGGCCAAGGAGAGTGGTCGTCCCCAAGTGAAACTAGATCGAGACCCAACTCTCTATACCTTGACCTCATCAAGGACATGCATAGAGAAAAAAGGAGGAGCATATTGCTCTGATACCAGTTATCCATATTATATTGATAATGAAATGAGATATAAACAAAACTATAGCAAAGAACACATAAATACAGTGAAACCATAACAATAACAAAACGGTGATTGCAAATGTAAAATTTATTCACTGTAATAGAAAGAATTCACATCACAGTAAGAAAACATACTAACTTACTTAATTCAAATACAAACAGGGAAAAGTTCACATGTTTAATAGAATTCAGTATGTCCTCGCAATCAATTCACTTAGCCATCCAAAAACACGTTTCATTTACAAACATGGATAATTTTAAGGATGGAAATTTATTTTGAAATGGCGAATCTTACTAGTCCTTTACATGTCAACTATAAATGTTTGGCGATATTTTTGCTAAAATATTCAAATTTCTAAGGATTTTATATAGTTTTTATAAAATTTTGTCAATTTTTAAGGTAAAATAATTGTCTTATATAACTTGGGAGAATAATTTTTAGAATGACGAATCTTTTATTGAGAAAAAGCTTGAAAAATTAGCCCATGAGCAAAATTTGGTCCCTAACATTTTCCCCTCCTTATATTGGACCCTTCGAAATAATTGGTTGAAAAGAGGTACAAGAAAGAGTTATGAGAAAGCATTTGAACATACAAGAATGCTTTCATAGGAAATGGTAAAACAAAGATCTGAGAACGAAGTTTGCACACTCATGCAATCTGGTTTGCCAATTTCGACGGAGTTGTAAGCGACCACGCGCAAACAACAACATGAATCTAAGATCAGGTTACGCAGCCACAACGATATCACTGTGGTTCTATGGCTCTCTACCAACGATCTCCTAGCACTATATCCCAACGATCTTATGAATCTACTCAGCGATTTCATGCCCAGCGGAGAATGCCCTAATTGCTGTAATGTTCTGCACGCTAGCACGACCTCCTCATTACTATAATAACTAGCGTTTCCAACCAAGATGGTGTGGCCATTTGCCAATTTCAATGCATTAATTCCCTAATTAAATCTCAAGTGAAAGCTAAACCAAACTAAGGTAAAGCTCCACAAGGATTAAGTGCTGATAGTCGAAATAAGTTCATGAACTTTGAAAACCAACAAGCATTGTATTTCCGGAGAAAAATAATCAAAACAGACGAAAAGAAAAAGTGAACTAAACATTTTTTAAATGAAAGGTCGGGCTTCATGAAAAAAACGATGATTTGCTCAAATCAAGAACAGTCAACTCTTTTCCAATATTTTATATAATGTCTTAGGAGAGAAACTCAATTACATATGAGTAAGCCTTAATTGAATTCTTTTATATTGCCAAAAGAGTACAAAATTGTGAAAAAGCATAATTTTTTAACAAAAAAAAAATTAAAACTCCAACAAAAAAAATGTATTATTTAAATCGATAGTTGTCTCCATTCTTAAATATGTATTCTTTCTCAGATAGAGATTAACTTCTTTAAGATTAACTTTTAGTTGAATTATTTTAATCCACCAAAATGTTTAGTTGACTTAATTACTTATTGAAATTGAATTATAGTGAAAATGTCGAAACATTATGACAACTCAATTTAATGTTTGTCGGAGACATAATATGATCTTAAAGAGTTTAGGTGAGTCTGTAAATAATATCAATTGAAATGAAAACAAGCAAATTCAAGCGGCGTAATGATTATGCATGCAAACAATAAAGGTGACAACTCACAATGCGAGAAGTTTCACGATGAAACAAAATTCATCTTGAAAAATATGTCATGAAACTATGTTTATCAACATTTTATCACTTCATAAAATGAATAAACTTTATTCTCATAAAACCCCATGTGTTTCAGATGCACAAACTTGAAGCAAGAAACAAAAACAAAACAATGTAGGCATGAATCAACCCAATGATAAGGAGAGGATTTCAAACAAAAATCAATCATCAATGCACTTAAACATCACAAAAAAAGCGACCAAAAAGATAGTATGTTATTCGACCAGAGACTTCCCCAAATCGAGAAAAAGTAGGATTGGGTAACAAAAATAGGGAGTTGTTTCAAAGTTTAATGGGGGGGCCCTTCATTTTGTTCAAAATGAAGGGGGAGTTGTTGAGGTGTCAATAGAACCTGATGTTGGCTATATCGTTGCTTGTACTTGGCATTGGATTTATGCAAGATGTCATGGAATTGTTGGAGGACGTGCTGAATCCATTCAACAAATTTGGCTACCTTATCAGTGTCAATTTGAGTATGGGTAGATTCTTCCTATGTGGATGCAATGGGAAAATATATGTCGATTAGGGCCAATGGTTGGAACCCTAAGCACACCTGAAAAGGGTTGTGGACAATAGAGCTATGAAGGGGTCAATTGTAGCTATGTTGAACATAAGGAAAGATCTCATCCCATGTGTAGATATGTTTGGAGTTGTACATTCTTGGTGTCCATCAATGACCACACATTGGACCAAAATGTATTGAAGAACCTACTATCATGATATGAAATAATAGTTTGTGGTAGCCCGAAACGAACCCAAACACTCTCGAAGAAGAACATAACAATAGCCTTTTTTGTGATACTCTTCTTGTAGGGTGTCAAAACTACCATTTTATAGAATTGATCAACAACCACGAAGACACAGTCATTACCATGCTTGGTTCAAGGTAAACTGGACATGTGATCCATGGAGATGGACTCCCAAGGCCTATCAGGAGTAGGAAAAGGGGTGTATAGCCCTTGTTTCTTAATGGTGAGTTTGGCGATGACATAAGAAGTGCATGATCTGATATACTTGTTGACATCTTGTCGAAGTTTGGGCCATTAAAAATACTTTTGTAGTGATGCCACTATTTTTTCCATGCCAAAATGTCGTACCACCCGATTATAATGAGCTTCAAAAAATATATTCGCACACTCGCTTGAAGAAACACAGATATGGCCCAAATGGCATTTAACATTTCATCTTGGAGATGAAAATATGCAATTAGTGTGCTTGCACCTAGTGTTAAATATGTGAAAATGAAGTCATGATCACTATCATATAACAGGAACCACCTCGAGGTCTCACGCCTGAAAGAGTTGATGATCGTGGCTAGTGCTACAACTAGGTTGACTGAGGTAGTTGACAACTCAATTGGTGTTTCCCTTCTTGTAGTTGATGTTCAATTGGAATTGTTGAAGGTATGTCGACCACTTCTGGTGGCGATCATTATGTAACTTCCCTTATGTTTGCATGAATTGTAGAGGCTTGTGATCAATGTGGATGGTCATTTCCTTTCTCAGAATGTAATGTTTCCATTGTCAACATGCCTGCACAATGGAGTGTGTCTCCATGTCATGGGTGGGATATTGCCTGTGAACAACATCAGATAGTGTTTCATTATGATAGGCAACTAAGTGTCCTTGCTGAGTCAAGATAACAACGATAACATAGTCAGAGGCATCCATCTCGATCTTGAATGGCTATTGTAAATCTAGCTATGTGAGGACTGGTGCAGAATAGAGGCAATGTTTCAACTACTGGAATTCTTTCTATTGTGATCCATACCAGGAAAACTTAGATTTAGCTCCCCCCTTGATCACTTAACTTAAGGGCCAAGCTATATGATAGAATCCCAACACAAACATGTAGTAGAAGTTGGCGAGGCCCAAGAAGCTGCAAAGCTATGACAAAGTCATAGGGGCTGGCCAATTGCAAATGACTTGTTGATGATTTTATAGCTTCGAGAGGTGTTCCCAGTAGAGGCTATGGTGTTTGGCATGTGGGAATATCCGTTGGCATAGATTAGCATGTGTGAATATTCGTTAGCACATGTGGCACGTTTTGATGAAGAAGGCTTGAAGACCATCAAAAGAGGATCTGGATGAGTGATAAGTGGCCTTTGGAGGCCTAGCCATGCATCTACTACCCCAACGACTTCTTCAAAGTTATAAAACATCCCCTAAAGGGGTGATGTCACCTTATTCTAGCGTTTCTTTTGTGTAAAAGTGAATTTTAAAGTGAACTGTTTAATATTATTTGGTTGCAAGGGGTAAGATAAGGGTTGTGGACCCCTTATCTTATGTTTTACCCTCTCTAATGTAAACACACCATGTGAAAAATAAATTGTATAAATAGAGATCTTGAAATCTCATTTTGAATCATAACTCTCCCATTGTGAAGAGCTAAGGACTGAAATCTTCGCTACCCTTGAGGCTTTTTGTTATCTTGTGCTATGATATGGTGTTCCTTTGGTTATGGACTTGATGATGATGATGTGCTACCTCTTGGAGGTCATTTTCTTGCTATTGTGGTGGTTTATCTTGGCATCTTATGGTTTATCTTGTTGTTATTGGATTGGTAAGGATTTTTACTTATTGCTATCATTTGTAATTCAAGCTCAAGGTTGATTTTTTTAAGGATAGGTAAGGAGTATGAGTGCATACACCCCTACTTTAGCTTCACCATAATTTTAAGCATAGAATTATAGTTTTGCAAGGGTTTGTTAAGGAAGTATAAGTGCATACACCCCTTAGACTTAAACCCTAGCTAGGTTACTTGCCTTAGGGAATAAGAGAATTTATACCCCCAAGGAGGTAGTAGCCTTAGATATTTTCTTTTGACCCCATTAACCCATAATTAAAGGCATTGGTCGTTGCATTGGAGAAATAATAAGTTGCATTGGTAAATGTGAAAAGTTGATGTTTTGAAGATCTTCCACTTGGAGATTGTTTCTTGAGCCCTAGGCTATCTTGCCTCATTGAGGAGTTCTCTTTCAGCCACTAAAACTTGTTGTTGTTACGAATCTAACCTACAACCATCATGGTTGTAGAAATCTAACCCTCTAACCCTACCTAACTCCTAAACTAACCCTAGAAATCAGCTATAACTTTTCCTTAACGAACTACTAACCCTAGCACACCTTTTGAGCTAAGTTTAAGTGATTTTCATTGGCTGTTTTTCCTGCTATAAAGATTGATTTCCTACAACCATAAGGCTGATAATTATCACTGCAGTAAGATTTTTATGACAACCTTGCTTTTGTGCTAAAGTCTTACTATATCATTGTTGAGTTAAACTAGTTTTTACTAGCTTGTCTTGTGCTTATTCAATTGGAATTTTAGCACTTATTTTGCACCTCTTGTTATCTTTTGTATGCTAATATATATCATTTATTACTGTT
This sequence comes from Picea engelmannii, assembly GCA_009831015.1. Taxonomy (NCBI): domain Eukaryota; kingdom Viridiplantae; phylum Streptophyta; class Pinopsida; order Pinales; family Pinaceae; genus Picea; species Picea engelmannii. Next base: position 62,475 of record ML798754.1, on the reverse strand, counting down.
GCAATTAGGGAAAACAAGCTTAACTTGCTTGTCCACTTAACATATTACAAGTACATGTGTTTTCCATTATGTCTCGGGCAAGTATCTTATTCTCGCGAGGTCACTCAAATCATTTGACAACCCTTAAACTTTCCCAAAACTCTTTTCCAACTTCCTTCTACCATTTAGATTTCACCATTAGGGGCATCCATCTATACATATCATTTCCCCTATGGTCACCGGGATTCCCCCCTTGAGTTGACTACCTCACCTCCAAAGTGACGGGAACACCTGCCTAAGGTGAGAGTGGGTAGGTGCTCTCCTAGTTGCCACCATTTTGGTGGTTGGGTCGGGCTTTTCCCCACTTACAACTTGCGCGATAACAAACCCAACTCTCTCTACCCTAACTTCATTGGGGAAATGCACTGGGAAATAACAAGGTGTAGACTGCCATGATGCCTTTGATCCATATTATATTGAGAATGAAATGAGATACAAAAAAACTATAGCAGAGAACACAAAAATATAGTGAAACCCAACTTATATCGATGAATAAAATGATAGAATATTGTAGAACACAAATTGTCTAGAATGGTGGTAGCTTATCTTTGAAGAGAAATATGTCTCGGTTATGCTGATTTGTAAAAGGGTGATTACAAAGAGGCAAAAAAGGGCCTTTTATGATGAAACCTAAAAGAGAAAGAGGAAAAACCCTAAACATCAATTCCCTAACCCTAGAAGATGAAACACCAAGAATCTTTCAGGCCCCGAGTTGGTTAGTTGATACGTCAACTTCCTGGTGGCACAACTTTTGCATATGATCTCCATCTGGGGCGCACAATAGATTGTTGGAAAGAACAATTTGAGGATTACAAATTTTGGAAAGGGTAAAGAAATGCCATGCAAACCATGCCCCCCTTAATGTCCAAAAAACACCTCTTAGGGCCTCAAAATGGCCTCAGAAGTTTGGGACCCTAAAACCGTAGAAAAATTGCCAAGAAGATAGAGAACCTTTGAGTCATCGGAAGAGGTGAGCGACCACCTATATCCACCTGGGAAATTCCTCCCCCTTTAGGAAGAAATGGTATCCATTGCATCAATTTCCCTCATAAGATGGGGAAACTTCTATTGAATTTGGCTCATGGTGAGCCATTTGTCTCGATGAAGAAGTTGCCCTTCTTTGATGACTCAGTAGAGTTGTATGTTGTGTTGGTGTGTGCCTTTCATTTATGTATCCCTTATTCGATCAACTGTATCCTGGTCAAGGCAGTCAAAGTTGAGTTATGTAGGGGCCAAGTGCTCAACTACCTTTGAGTTGTCTAATAGAGGTGGAAAATATGGGCAAAGGAGCTACGCATTAAAGATTGGACGTAGGGAAAGGAATGGGGGAATACTTAATTCAAAATAATTCTCACATATAGCCTTGGTGATGGTGTAAGGTCCATATCGAAGTGGGCGAAGCCTTCGATGGGGTCTTACAAGGCACTCTTTCTGCAAATGTAACTATATCTTATCACCAACCTTAATCTTGTTTGGAACCCGATGTTGGCCATGCCTTTGCTTGTACTTCGCATTTGCTTTGTTTAATATGTCATGGAATTGTTGGTGGATGTGATGAATCCATTCAATAAATTTGGCTTCCTTATTATCCTTAGTTTGAGTATGGGAAGATTCTTCCCATGTGGATATAATGGGCATAGCTACGTCGATTAGGGCCAGTGGATAGAACCTCAAGCACATCTGAAAAAGGAGATGGCTGGTATAGTTATGAAGGGATTGATTGTAGCTATGTTGAACATAAGAAAGGCTCTCATCCCATGTGTGGGGATGTTTGGAGTTGTACATTCTCAGGATATGCATAATCATCATGTTGACTATCTTTGATTGTCCATCATTTTGGGGGTGGAAGGCCATTGATTTGGTGAGCTTATTATAGATGAATGATCACACATTGGACCAAAATGTACTGAAGAACCTACTATCATGATATGAAATAATAGTCTGTGGTAGCCTGAAATGAAATCAAACACGCTCGAAAAAGAGCTTAGCAATGACCTCGATTGTGATACTCTTCTTACAAGGTGTCAAAATTTCCACTTAGAGAATTGATCAACGACCATCAAGACACAATCATTACCTTGCTTAGTTGAAGGTATACTAGACATGTAATCCATGGAGATGGAATCCCAAGGCCTATCAAGAGTAGGTAGATGGGTGTATATACCCTCTTTCTTAATGGCAGGTTTGGTGATGGCGCAAGCAGTGCATGATTGAAATACTTACTGACATCTTGTCGAAGCTTGGGCCAACAATAATACTTTTGCAGTACTGCAACTATCATTTACACATAAACTTGTCCTACCACCCAACTATAATGAGCTTTTCACGCTTGCTTGAAGGAACACGGAGATGGCCCAGAGTGCATAATAGTCCATCCTGGAGATGAAAGTCTACAATTGGTGTGTCTTCACCTATTATTCGATATGTGGAAATGAAGTAAGGATCACTATCATATAATTAGGACCACCTCAGGTCTCATGCCTGCAAGAGTTGAGCATCGTGGTTAGTGCTGCAACTAGGGGTCGACTGAGGCAGTCAACAATTTGATTGGTGTTTCCCTTCTTGTAACTCATGTTGAAGTGGAATTGTTGTCAGAATGTGGACCATTTCTCGTGGTGGTGATTATGTAACTCCCCTTGTGTCTACATTAATTGTAGAGTCTTGTGATCAATGTGGATGATCGCTTCCATTCCCAAAATGTAATGCTTCCACTGTTGGCAAGCCTGCACAATGGAGTACATCTCCTTTTCATGGGTGGGATACCTGCGAACAACATCAAATAATGTTTCACTATGATAGGTAATCATGTGTCCCTGCTGATTGAGGACGACATGGATATCATAGTTTAAGGCTTATGTCTTGATCTCGACTGATTGTTGTACATATGGAAATGTGACGACGGGTGCATAATAGAGGCATTGCTTCATATCTTGGAATGCTTTCTGTTGGGATTCTGACCGAGATAACTTGGCTTTATCTCTCCCCTTGGTCACTTGACTTAAGGGCCAAGCTATATGAGAGAATCCCAACACAAACATGTGATAGAAGTTGGTGAGGCCTAGGAAGCTGCGGAGCTTCGTCAGAGTCGTCAAGGATGGATAATCGCGAATGAACTGGACCTTGGTTGGGTCCTCGTTCACCCCATGCTCATCCACAATGTATCCTAAGTATTGGATTCTCTGCATATCGAATGAGAGTTTCTCCAGGTTGGTGTATAACTTGTGTTTTCACATGGTGCTCATAACCTACCGAATGTGTTGCAAGTGCTTTGCCCAGTTCTGATAGAAGATGAGGATGTCATCCAAATAGGCCACCAGGAAAGAGTTTTTGAATAGCCACAAGATATCATCCATCATCCTCATGAATATTGTTGGAGCATTATACAAGCCAAAAGGCATGGCCAACCACTCAAATATGAATTCTTTAGATTTAAAGTTTCTCTTCCATACATCAGTTAATTCTATCGGAACCTGATGATAGCCCAACTTCAAATCGATCTTGTTGAAAAAATTGGCACCCTTAAGTTGGTCAAGGAGATCGTCAATCTAGGGGATCATGTATCGGTTCTTGACAATGATTTTATTCAGGGCTCTATAATCAATATAGATTTGCCACGTTCCATATTCCTTCTTCTACACCAACACAATTGGGCTCCCACAAGCGGAGGAGATTGGTCAAATGTGGCCCTTGCTGATGAGCTCATGAATTTGATGCTTTATTTCCCCATTCTTCAAAAGGGAGCATTTGTATATTTGACCATTGGGAAAGGGAGCACCAGGTATCAAATCAATGGGATGTTTGACCCGACAGTGCATAGGCACCTCTGCAGGTGAAGCGAAGACATCTCTTTATTTCTCGACAAGCTTGCCCACCTATTTATGTTATGTAGAGAGACCATGTGTTGAAGTTGTGTTGGTTTATGTGACCTTTCATTTCCCTTCTAACCGAACCATGAAGAGGACAAACTTCGTAGTATGTGAAATTAATTTTCGACATTATTTTTTCGAGATCAATGAAATTGCAATAGTCATAACTACCTCGGGTATCCTATAGGGTTGACCCCCTAGAGTAATATCGATACTATGTGGTCATAAATCATAAATAACATGACGTTTCCAGATATAAGGTTGTCCCAAAAACATATCACAAACTTCAAGTGGGGCAACATCACACAATACCTCATCTTTGAAGCGCTTGATATCGTAGGACATGAGACACTACTGTCAACGTGAAGGTCTCATCCTTGGCTCAACCAACCATTGGTATAGTTAAGGGTGTTGCATCGTGGACAACTTCAATCTCTTGATGACCTCGGTCGAGATCAGGTTCTTGTGGGATCCTCTTTGTAGTGTCCCAAATTTCATTTCTAAAATTATTTGTAATTAAGTACTTATATACTTTGCATGGTCACTTTATAATTCTTCTACACTAAATATACCATGGTACTATGAAAATGTAAGTTTTCTATTTTGCAGTTAATAAAGAAGAAAAATCAAGATTAGATGAGCTTGAGTGCTTATAGGGGCTATGATACCACAAAAGGGGAAATGTGAGGGGGTCTAAGGTTGTTTTTTGCCTAAAAACTATACCTTATGATACATTGAACCCTCACCCATTTCAAAGTTTAATTTCAAGGATAAAAGGAGTTAAGAGGAGTGGAGGAAACAAATTTATAAATCTAAGCCACTATTTCCTAAAATATTACATGTTGTCTACCCTACATTCTCATAACTAGGAAAAGAAGTTGAGTTTGAATTCTCTTCTCATGAGGCATGATGAAAATTCGAATTGGGAGGGAGGAGTTGTTAGAAAAAGAAGGTAAAAAGATTTTGAAGAGGTGAGATAGAGGGAAAATAAAGCCAAGCCTATGATAGACCAAGCCACCATCCATGAATTGAAGCTTGCAGATCTTGAGTAATGTCAATAAATCATGGAAAATTCTATTGAAACTTGAGATAACAAGGTTAAGCAACAATTGGGATACATATATTCAACAAGGGAGAATGGTCAATGGCTTTCTTTTCTTTATGAGAATTTATAGTACAAAGGAAATATGATTGAGGAGTTCTCACCAAACAACAAATACATGTCAAGTAAGCCAACAAATGGAAAACATTATGATGTTTGTTTTATAATTGATCTATTAGAATATTGATATTATGTATGCAGGATGCAGGTAATGTTTTTCATCGTGTTTTCTTAGAGTACGATATGGATTTTCCTAACATGGAGTGGGTCCTGTAACCTAAACACCATGCTTACTATTTTTCTCTCTTCTAGTGGATTCGTTTATCCTGTATTGTCTAAAGGAAATCTAGTATCTTGGAAGAGTCTTTGGGAGATTTTGGACAATTTCAAGTGCTTTATAACTTTTTTCATTCATTATATAAAATATAAAAAAATAATATGAGTGTGTTTACCTGTATTGGTGTTTATATATACATACAAGTACGTTATACATTTATTGCATTTAATAGTCTGGAGTTGAAATCGTAGTTCATGAGCGAGTTTATTTGATCTGACGTGCACTCATGCTTACACCTACATACACCACATATCAAACGTGCTTACATCAAGGGATGTTTATGATACATCAATTTCTCTAAGACGTTGTAGGTGCAAGTAATGATCACATAAAATAATTTAGTGTAAGTTTGAAATAAATCATTGCAGAAATTGTGTTAATTTATCAGCCATACATATCCTATCCATAATTCAATATTAAGCAAGAGTACAATAGTTTCAAAATTGGACATTCTTCACAAAAGACAAAATAATCTATGTTTCTTCTATGTCATTCATCACATGAGATAAAATAATCTTAGCTTCCTAATATGTCTTTCCTCACATGAGACTGCCAAAAATACATGATGGTTAAAAATTCATGAAAATTATAAAATTAAAGATGAGAAGTAATGGTTACATGGAAATAGCTTGTCAAAAATCAATAGTATTTTTTTTTACTGCATGCTTGTGGATTTTTTTTTAGTTTTAACACAAGCACAATATTTTCCTGTGTTTAGCTCCCTAACTAGTTTGTAATTATTCCCAATTATTTTTCTCATTCAATCAGTTGACTTCTCACCGTTAAGTCTTCCTTTATCGATCCATCCATTATCTTCTACCACATTTCCTCTAAAAGTAGAGATGCAACCACATCTTCAATCATTAGTGTGATTGAGTTACTCATGATAGCCATGACTAGACTATCCCGTAAATATGGAAAATAACACAACATAATTATACATTTCTTCTCCTCAATGATTTTAATATCAACAAACAATCACTGGCTTATTACAGTATTGAATGCATGCGGGCACTCTGTTATTGATCTCTCATCACTCATCCTCATTAGGTACAACTTCTTTTGAAGAAACAACTTGTTTACTAGGGATTTTGGCTAGTACAAGTTCCCCAACATATCCCATAGTTTCTTTGCATTGTCTTCACATGAAACATTCAACAATCCTGAATTTGCAAGGCATAGTCAGATCGTACTCATTTCCTTCTTATCGAGTCTCTTCCATTCTTCCTTCAACATACCTGTCAGGAATTTTCTGGGATCCACATCAGACCACTATTCTTGACCTACGAGGAGATCCTCCATTTTAAGTTTCCATAGCTTAAAATTTTGGCCATTAAACTTGTCTATCTCAATTCTTGAATTGCTTGCAATTCTTTTAAGCACAACTTTAAGATCGTTTCCTTACAACTCCCATTGGACCTAGGGTTTAACACAGGTCCAAGATTTGCTCAATCTTGCTTTGGTATAGGATGTAGTAGAGAAACTATAAGAGCTTTGTTGGAGCTATGATACCACTTGTAAGGAAATGCTAACCCACCAGGAAAGAGAAGATATAAATAAACAACAATAACAAACACATAGTACATAGACATTTACCCTAGAAACCCTTGATCGAGAAAACCAACAATGCTTGAGCGTCTAACACTCCTTCATTCTCTTATTCTATCAATGAATAAAAAGTTACATGACTAACCTTGGTCTACACCTTAGACACAGTCATCATCATACTCTCTTGCTTCGTGCAAGAACAATTGTCAGCCGATTCGGCTCACATCTTCATGACCAACCTTGAATATTACATCATCTATTTACCTTATACATCACGCGCTATTTATAGGCTTTACAACATGAGCAACCCTAATTAATGGCACCCAAAATCAGTTACAGATCCATGAATACTTTTGGTCGAAATCCCACAAATCTCGGGATTCTGTTACATTCGACTTCCAAGTTAAACTTTAGTCAATCATGAACCCATCGACCTTAGTCAGTCTCCATTCAACTACCATTTGGCCTGATATTGACTGACCTTCAACCTTCCAGTAAATCACTTCGACCCATGACTTTCCATCAATAATCGACTTGACGTGATCTGTCATTCAATCCTTCACCCAATTGATCCACCTTGACTAGCCAGTCAGTTGACCGTTCTTTAATTGCAAATAATATAACATTCCCAACAAGGTCATTCATGGGGCGTGATGCATACTACAGAATATTCATAAGAGGATTTTCCAAGATTGCTCGTCCTATTACATCTTTAAAGAAGAAGGGAGCCAAATTTCAATTGACACCAAAATGTGAAGAAAGTTTTTAATTGTTAAAGAAATCACTTACTAGTGCAGTCATTCTAAAGATTGTTGACCCAAATGAATATTTTGTGGTATGTACAGATGATTGAAAAGAGGTACTTGGTGGACTTCTTATTCAAAATAAGCATGTGATCTTTTATGAATACAAAAAGCTTAAAGAGCGTGAAAAGAACCATGTCACACATGACTTGGAACTCATTGCAATAATTCATGCACTAAATATGTGGAGACATTACTTATTGGGGAGAAAGGCCAAGTTAATAAAATACCACACTGGTCTAAAATATTTATTTGAACAACAAACTTTAAATGATAAACAAACAAGATGGTTGGAATTTCTTAGTGAATATGACTTTGATATCAAACATATTAGAGGGAAGGAGAACAAGGTTGTTGATGCATTGAGTAGAAGAATACATGCATTGCATGTTCCAACCATTAGTATGTCCAAATTTGATTCAAAGAACAAAATTCTTGAGGTTGTTACCTCTTATTAGCATTATCTTCATATCCAATAAGGTTCACACTAGAAGTACAATGCATACAATTTGGAAGAGTGTGGAATTCTCATACATAAAAATAGAGTGTATGTTCCCAATTCTTATGAATTAAGGAAACCAATTTTAAAATAAATTCATAATATTCCATATGTTGGACATCCTGGTTATCAGAAGACAATTGCAACAATACAAAGTCAATATTTTTTGCTAGGAATGAAGAAGGACGTGACTGATTACATTACCAGGTGTATGCAATGTCAAAGAGTAAATGCTAAGCCCATATAACTAGCAAGTTTGCTACAACCATGACCAATTCCAAAGTGGAAATGGAAAGTGGTAATTATTGATTTTATCACCAAGCTTCCCAAGACAATAAGCCAACATGATTCAATAATGGTAGTAGTGGAAAAATTAACCAAAACTTGTCACTTTGTTAGACTAGTTAAGTTGGCTCATAAGGCAACTAATATAGCAAAGATATACTTGAAGGAGATTGCTAGGTTGCATGGGATACCTAAAGCAATTATTTTAAATAGATCCACAATTTACCTCAAACTTTTGGAAATGATTATTCAAGGGTTTTGGTACAAATTTGAATTTCAATGCAACCTGTCATCCACAAATAGATGGGTGGATAGAGAGAGTCAATCAAATGATTGAAGACATGTTAATAATGCATGTGATGCATAGGCCAACAAAGTGGGAGGATTACTTACATCTAGTAGGATGTTCCTAGAATAATGGATATCAAGTTTCACTGGAGATGAGTCCACAAGGCATTGTATGGAAGAAAGTGTAATACTCCAATTAGTTGGGACAATCCAACATCGAGTAGTACTTGGGCTATAATTGATAAGAGAAATGGAAGACAAAATGCTCAAGCTTAAGCATAATTTCAAAACAACACAAGATAGGCAAAAGAGTCCAAGTGCTTAGGATCAAAGCCATAGGTCAGTTAAAGGTCCAATAGACCCACTACAACCTTGACGAAGCAACGTGGGAGCTGGATGATGTAATGTGAGAGGCACATCCACATTTGTGTTGACATTTTGATGTAAAAAAATTTGTTGTAATTGTGTATAAGATGATGTGCATTGAGGATATTGCAAAATCTAGGGGGAGGGGAATATAATTCTCCAATTATGATCCCTGTTTCAATATTGTGTATCTACGGGATGAATGGCTATAAGTCATAAAATGTAAATTGTAACTAAACATTGAATGGAAAAAAGAATGGGGGCTATGACTCCACAAGAGGGGAAAGACAAGAGGGCTTAAGTAGGCTAAGGAAAAGGACCTTAGTAAGGGATTTAACCCAAAGTCTTTGTAAAACTTAATTATGTCCCTTGATTATTTTCGAATCATTATTTTATGGAGCCATGGGGGGGTTAATGTATGAAGGCGGTGTGTAAGCCTTCATAAGGTTATGTGTCCCCTTCATGCCATGCACCTTAAACTTTACCTTTTGCCACGCAAGCAAAAAAATTTATGCATGGGAGGAAATGAGAAAGGAGTTCAAAAGGCTGGGTGCCATTGGAATTTCCAGAGAGCTTAAGATATTAGGAGTTTGAATTACCCTACAAATTGTCCTTCATTTGGGAAAATCAATAGAATTATCCTTGAGTGAATTGCCACGAGAATGCTATAAATTAATTATTGAAAGCTACAACCACAAATTAAGTGACAATTATGGCCATAGAGAATGATAATGCTTGTTATCAAGGAAATTACCTACAATTGATAATTAACTATAATCCCAACAATGAAATTTCCTGGCCAACTTTTGTTAGAGCCCTAGAGGGAAGTGGAATAGCCTAAGGGACTACTGAGTAGAGAATGGGATCCCATTCCCTGGGTTGTGCAGGATAATGGGGAAGAGGGTCATGGATTGGGAATTGTTGTAGGTGTAATTAATGACCGTTGGCAAATGAATTGGGTTGTGAGAAGAGAAATTAGAGCTAGCCATAGGAAGAGTGCACCCTTGTGGATTCATAGCCTTAGTTAGGGGGTGTACTTTGTTGTAGAGAGAACTAGAGCCTATGGTTGGGTAGAAAATTCCTCTTCTGCAGCCGATTGGTGGACAATTCCGGATAGATAAGTGTTCATAAATGTATATGTGAATTGTGTTGAATTAATACTAAATTGTCATGGTTTATGTCATGGATGAATTAATTTCGAGTTTGTTCTTTTGAATGCTTGTGTTAGCTTGCATTTATGATTTATGGTTTCATGAATAATTGAATGGTTACATTTATGTTGCATAAATATATACTATCATGGCTACTTATGGCAATAGTTAATAACATAACAATGAGTTCAATTAGTTAGTATATTGGTGTGAATTTGGGGTGGTTAAAAAAAGTACCCCATATACTGAAAGTGCACAGAGGTATTGAGTACATTACAACACCCCTTATAAATCTAAGGAGAATGCATTTGTTTCTTTGATAAGATCCTGGAAGCCAACCAATCCAAAGAATCTAGTGCAAAAAAAATTCATTAAGAAGGTAGAAGCCATTCTCAATCTAGACATTTTGCCTTTAGAGCTAAAGAGAAAAACCCTTCTTTTGCATGAGCAAGCTTTAATGGGAATGTTCACGTGACTTTGGCTTAGTCCTTGAATAGTTCAAACATGGATTTTAGAGAACCAGACCTTTAAGGTTGAAGGTGATATATTTTGATTTGGTCGTGGTCGATGATTCTTTTTGTTTTTCTTTAGTAGAAAGGAAGAGAGAGATATGATCTTCAAATTAGGACCGTTTTTCATGGGACCCAAGGGAATGTTCCTCTCCATTGGAATCTAGAATTTGATCCATATATAAAGATTTATCTTTCCCTTGTGTGGGCCAGCTTACCAGACCTCCCCATAATCTTCTAGGATGAATAAAATCTTAAAGATATCATAGACAAACCGGGTCATTATATTAATCGAGTTGAGCCAAAATGATATATCTATTCTTGCACTAGAATGTTTGTGGTAATCAATCTAGATAAGGGCCATACAAAGGTAGTGCAACTCAATACGAAGGGCTAGTGTAAGGACATGACTTGAGGTTCCATTGGCAATGGCATGACAGAGGGCGTGTTGGGCATACTTGGCAAGTCCATATGTTTTGGTATATTTGGTGACCAGCTCAAAAAAATTCGTGAGACAATTAGGACAAGGTACTAGTGCATAGGCTAGGAGGACCAAGGATGTGTTTTCAATTAGGATGGATGATTGATGAGGTACCACATAATAGGCTTCGATGGAGGATGGTGTAGATTGGTAATGTGATAGATTGTGTGTGTTATCCATGGCAAAGCAACAATGTGTATAAGTACATCAAAGATATGTGAACGATTGATGAAGGGAGGACATGATCTTCTTTCACTATCATGTGTAGGCTTAAATTGATGATAGCATCGTTCCACATTGGGTAGTTTATTGTTCAAGTATGCTTGGCTTGGGGGAGGAAACAATAGGTTGCCTATTGTAATGGCTCATCTAGAAATTTTAACTCTATTACATGAAAACAATAAAGTGGATATAAAACACAATTTATAGCCATAAACGAGGAAAAAAACTAGGGAAATTATTTTTATTAATTGATAATTCACATGACATAAGGGTGGTGAGGAGCACACTTGAATGGGGTGACAATTGGCCTGACAGACCACGACCATACGACAACTAGAGGCACTATAGGACATCAAAGCCAAGTGAGGGATATTTATGAGGGGGGTATGCTCCAGGTTGTGTCCCTCATCCCTTCCTCTAGGTTTGTTTATTGCAGTTCGTGTTCAGTTCAAGACTTGTGTGAGAATGATATGTCGAGGGCGATGGCGAAGGAGGTGGAGTAGGAAATGGAAAATGTGGGTGTTGGTGATGGAAACCCTTCTTGTTTTGATGATTGACAACCTGTGTGGCCTCATATGCACCTCCATTATGGAGAAATGTGGGAGGAATTTTCTTCTCGGGGATATGTATGTGATCTGGAGATGTTTCCTTGTTGTTGTTTCCTTTCTTGATTGTATCTCGGTTCCGGGAGGATGCAAAGGTCGATAAGGAGATGGGGGACTTAGTCCCCAATCTGGGGTGCACAAGAAATAGAGACACCAAAATCAACGGGATTGAAGAACTGTACTGGCATGCCAAAACCATGGTGTCATGGGAATGATACCCAAAGAGAAAGAATGAAGAAATCCCATTCGACGTTTGGAGGTTTTGGAGGGGCAAAACAAATTATTGATTTCTATGGTTTCATGGCCGGTGAAAAGTAATAGGGGCGCCCTTCAACTAGTAAAAAGTGATGGATAGTCTCAAGGAGTTGGTTCTTCTAATGCAGACAATAGAGATGATGAGAAATGACCCAAGGTGGCCCCTTAGGTTCAAAATTTGGATAGTTGATCTGGTTGTAGTAGCTTCAGGTCTTTTAGTTTTTTCAGTCCATTATAATTTACATACCTTCTTTAGTATACTAGTCATGGCTACTGGTAATGATATATGTTTTGAAAACTTTGCTATCTTTGTTTTGTTTGGTACTTCAGCTAGCCTAGTTTCCCTATGGGTAGACCAACAAATTTCTAGACTTTTTATAAAGACTATATGGATGGTCTACTAGTCATCGAGACATTTTTGTATATGTTTCTAATACTTTAATAGAAATCCTTACTTTCAAAACAAAGGGTGGTGAGGAGCTTACCTGAGGGTGCAAAACACAATTAGTTACAACACAAGTGAGTGTAGAACTGAAGTGCTTTGAAATTGGATCCTGCTGACCGCAAAAAAGTGTGGGGGATGACTCTCCTCCCAACCAACCACTCAGTCATAATGAATGAGAGCCCCCAAGCCCTCATTCAACTACCTATGCCAACTTCCAAGCCTTTTCCTCAAATTGTCCAAGCCAAAGATGTCAAACTTTCTTCTCCACCTTCATTATATAGAATACTTCTTACCCATTCATACATGAAGTTACATGCATAAGTTACACTTGTCATTAAATATTAATCATGCCTTTTTATCATTTTCTTAATTTAGCTTTCCATAAATTTATCTTTTCTTATTTTCTCCTTTATTCTATTAATAAATTAATTCATTATTTATTTATTTATTTTAATCTTTTACTTTATTTATTATTTCTTTTACTTTCTATTTTTATACCATTCAAATATTTATTGTTATTATTACTATTCTTTAATAATATGGGGCATTACATACTTCCCCCCCTTTAAAGAACTTCGTTCCTAAGTTAACATTAATAATGTTACTTATAGGTTTTTAATTCCCCCCCCCCGTCTAATCCATAACACCCTCTGTTGGACTAGTATAAAGCCTCTCAAGTGACCACAACATGCATTGAAAGTCCACATCACAACACTGAGGAAGCATGAGCACTCTCTATATTTTCTTTTCGACTTTCGAAACCATGCTTAAAGCCTTTTGGTCTATCATGGCTCTAAGGCACCAGACCTCATCTTTGTCTATTAGGGCTCTAAGGAACCAAACCAAGGCATTTCGGTTTATCAGGGCTTTGAGGCACCATACCTTAACTTGGTCTATCAATGCTCTAAGGCACCAGACCAAGGAATCTCGATCTATCAGGGCTCTAAGGCACTTGACCTCATCTTCGTCTATCATTGCTCTAAGGCACCAGACCAAGGCATCTCGATCTATCAGAGATCTAAGGCATGAGACCAAGGCATCTCGAAAGGCTAGACAAAAATCCCTCCTTATACTCCCTCAGGTATATAGCCCCAGGCCTCGAATTCCAATCCCACAACTCCACTAGCAAGTAAAACTCTAGTCATTCTTTGGACTTTGACATCGCAACTCCAATACAAGGCATAAGAAACATTGGCATAGGTTGGATGATTGAGTTTGTCCCAAGCCCATAAGGTGTTACTTTGAAGATATTCTCCTTTGTAGGTATGGGTTCCCACGAGATCATTAAATAAACCAACCCTCTTGGCCCATTGGTGGAGAACCTGACAATCACCACCTCACAACATGCAACCAATGCATTAGAGATAATCATAATATCAACATCTCAAAGAAATAATCCACATGCTAACTCTTGCATGTCATCATGAGAGTACAACATCATTGTCATCACCACATGCACATGCATGTCATCATAAAACATTGTATCCATGCAAATACACCATGTCATCATATTGGGAGATACTGCCATAGGAAATATAACCTCGACACATCCTTATCAAAGACACAACCTTCCATCAACATAGTTAAATGGAATCACATGTTAACATAACATCGTGAATGTGATAATTATCTCCACACATCATGCATGCAAAGTAATAAAACATTGTGGACATTCTTACCATGATTCATCAACAAAACCAAGCTACTAGCTTACATGATTATATAGCAATCAACTATCACATCTAATGCAAGAATGATCATCAAGCATCCATCATATATGGATCTACTTCATTAAGTTCATCAACCCAAGCTAACTCTACAAAGGATAATCAATACTATGAGTACCATTTGATCATCTAGATATTAATTGTTTCCTTGTTATCATTTCCTTTTCTTTCAATAAGAAGGTTGAATATTTATAGGATATGTATAGTCACCTTATTAGTGTGCTAAAGTTTTCATATATTTTCCTTGTCTGAATATTTTGTTGACTTTCACACAAACCCCATCATCTAGAGCAACAATCTCTAATCATGTATTATTTCCCACCTAGGGAAATTAGGTGAAATTTAGCACTAAATTATCATTGGCCTTACTAAAATGCCATAATTCACCAATATTTAAATTATTGGTTTTGTATATATTTCGTTACCCAAGGTTCTTATGTCACTTTACATCTTTTTCTTATTCATTCTAGGATCACTATATGCAATAGCATGTAAAGTTTAGGTCATCATTATTTANATGCCATAATTCACCAATATTTAAATTATTGGTTTTGTATATATTTCGTTACCCAAGGTTCTTATGTCACTTTACATCTTTTTCTTATTCATTCTAGGATCACTATATGCAATAGCATGTAAAGTTTAGGTCATCATTATTTATGTTTTTGTCATGCTTAATCCACATACATGAAGGAATGATTAAGCCTTGGACCTAATAATTATCACGGTTCACCTTTAGAAGAATTAGCCCATTCAATCCAAATACACAACCAATCATAGGCATATCAACTTCTTACTCTTTATGCTAAGTGTCTGATTATTAGTCTTTAAGACTCAATCTATCACATGATCTATTTTCTTTTCCAAGAAGTAGACAATTGTTATACTTGAAAATTTAAAATGTTTAGACCTTTTCCCAATCTATCACCAATTACAAGTGTTCTAGTTCATAAATTCCTATCTTAACACTTCAAATCTATACAAGCCTCACTATGACCTTTAACAATCATTCTTGGTTATCATTCATGTTGCTCAGTCAACTCATCAATATCCTTAAGATATCTTGCCACTTGAGAGAGAGACCCCTTCATTGTCATTACATAATTTTTCCCTAAGATTTATTACATTTTCATAGTTTCCCTAACACTTCAATGCAATCCAATTGGTAGACACCTTAAAGGAGTCATATGATCATTAATTTCATAATTTCTGCCTCGCCTTCTTAGTTCCCATCTTGTAGGAACTCGTGGGTTTATTACCTCTTAATCTAATGTCACCATACTTTCTAAAATTCTTTAAAATGATATACATCTTTCTCCCAAACATCTAACACCATTTCTTAATTGACAACATTTTCTTCCCGATAGGCATCATTCTCATTTAGACCTTATAGTGATACTTATCATCTTTCCTATTAGGGAACACTTATGTGATTCAACAACAATTTTGGCAAAGGGTTATTCATCCACGAGACACCTTAAGAGCGTTAAGTTACTTCCTCGTGAAAATCTGAAATCTTCATCATGTTTAGGGATCAACCCATTCTTCCCTTCTTAAAAAATGCAACGTCCTAAAAGCAAAGTTGACTAAATAACCATTCCACAAGCGACTTATAATTCAACAACTGCCATGAATTCATTTTATATATTTTTTCAATTACTCATTCCTCTCTAAACCATAAAGTCATTCTCACTAGGCTGCCTTTTCATTAACTTTCTCTTCTCATGGTTACATAAGTAATCAAATATGGTCTCAATCCTTGCATCATTTTTTTTCCAATTAAAAGTATAATTAATGTGAAAACAAACTTAATAATTTAAGGTGCATTTCAACACATCCATTACTCGATATTAATTTCACGGGAAAGTCATCATTATAATCCATTTATATCGCTTGGTTTATGTTTAAATCTTTGTATTAAATCTTCATAAACACTTAAAAAACTCATACTTTATTTTGAGTATGGTTACCATTTCAAAAAATTCACAAGGTTCTTTAACAATTTAACAACGAAAATAATTTAGTTTTCACATGTATAGTTTCACTAACAATTTGAAACCGTATTTCTATCATCACCAAAGTTATAAAACTTTTGCCCAAAGGGGTTGGATCCAATGGTGGAAAGCGAGGAGTTTTTCTCCATTGGGCAAGGTTCAATTCCCGTGAGGGCCTAACCTGGATCCATGGGGGCACCTTGAGGTAGTGGTCGAATGTGTGGTTGCACCCAGAATAATATCGTGACCCGTGCACACATAAGTGGATCAAAACCCACCCCCATGTCCTCCAAATTTTAATCCCCTAGGTGTAGGACAGTCAGTGACAGAGTGTGATGTTAAGGCATTCTGTGATGCTAAAGTCACCAGTTCGAAACCTGCGGGGACCAAAAATGCATCCATGTTAAGGGTTGATGTGGCTCAGGCCGGATGCGATCCCCGAGTGATTTTGACGACTTAAATACCCCTAAGTCATGATTTCTCAGCCACAAGCTAGTCCCATAGATCACAGACAAACTAACAAACAAACAAATAAAGTTATAAAACTTTTACCTCCTACATAATTTGTTTCATATCTATATTATATTTCCTTACTTTATAACAAATATTATTAACTACTTCATATAACACCATTACTCAATTATCATATATCCCCACTTTATAATAAATGCTATCAACAACATTACTTATGATACATCTATATCTAAATAATAATTTAAAATAAAATAAATAAATACATTATTCTTAGTTTAAAAAATAAGGTTTCATAATATCCATTATTTCTTCATATTTTAATCACCATAAATTATAACTATATTTCCTATTTCCTTCAACTTCCACTGTTTGTGTAACTATAAGTATATTTCCTTCACCTTCCACGGTTTGTGTAACTATAAGTATATTTCCTTCACCTTCCACGGTTTGTTCAACTATTAAAGTGTTGTTTAAATAATATAAAAGTATACAAATTTCTTATATATTTATATAATGAAAATAAAACCAAAACTCTTAATATTAAAGAAAATATTTGTTGGGGTCTTTCTTAAAATACTTTATCTTCTCTAAGTTTGTACTCTTTACTTCATTTTATAAGCATTTTGTCAAGATGTTGTATAACTATTTTATGTTTTGTTTTTTTAGTTGAAATCCGACGACTTAAATTTGCACGAAATCACAATTATTTGTTATTTAAATTGCATTTTTGAATGAAGAAATGGATTGGACATGCTGAAAAGCCTCGGGGCACCGAAATTATACAGAAATAACCACTCATATTTGTAAATCCAACAATTACTCGCTGGATTTTGAGCAAATATTGTCGGAAAAATATCCCTGGAAAAGAACCAAAATGTAGAACGTTTAGCCTATGGATTTTGACACGACCAATCAATTGCAAAGAGGGATTTGAGCCATGATTGATCAATATCATACGTATGATAGAACCTTGACCATTGCCTCACACTACTCGTTATAGCTTATAATGGATGATGGTCAAATGTGGACCATAAAAACAAGTAATTAAGGGGGAAATTAGCTCTGTACTCTTAGAATTGCTATGCAGACGCTCCAAATCTTAGATGGAAAACACAATTAACATAAATAGGTAACAATGAGATTGACTATACAAGCCTTAAAATCAAATCTACTTACCAATAACTTGGAGCAAATATTGATTTTCAAAATTTCACTCCTTTTAAGCTTAGAGAGAAGCAATACAACAGACCCTAAGGGGTCAGGCACCAAAAGTAGCATGATTATATGAATGATTAAGAAACACAAGCAATTTGCTTGCATGAATGAAATTCCCTTGAGGGATGAACCAATCTTGGTTCATAAAATAATTAAAAACCAAGAGACTTGGTTAAGTTGCACTCAATGTTCTCCTCGGTTTCTTTATTTTCTGTTCACCAAAGCTCCCCTCAACACAAATGTGAATGGTGAGATTTCTGTAAATTACTAACATAAAGCAAGCAAAATGAAACTTACAAGTGCACATACTTAAGTACCAAACAAACACTGTTAAGTACTAATCCCATCTCCATCTGTGAAGCATAGTTGCTAAAAATAGCTTTGGCATGCACACAACATCTACAAACTCTCAAAATAGCTTTTGCATGCACACAACATCTACAAACTCTCAAAATAGCTTGGGCATGCACACATCTAGTGGATATAACCTGTACCGTTCGCATGCATGAAGGGTTCATATGTTCATATGAAGGGTGTCATCTCGACATGCATACGTTGATGTCTCATATTCCTTTCCACGTCTTCATACCCAAAATTTATTTTTCGTGTTTATCATGGATGATAAACTTCATACCCAAAATTTATTTTTCGTGTTTATCATGGATGATAAAGTTGTTGTCTTTTTCTTTAACGAATAGTTTTTTTTAAACTAAAAGATGGTCATGTTTACTGATTTTCCTTGAAGGGGTGCCACTAGCAGTTGAAGTATAGATGATTTAGGTGGTCAATCCCGCAATGTGACTTGAATGCTTGGTTTCTAAAGCATATTCCGACTTTGGGTGATTAACAAGTAAATTTATGTATTAAATTTCATTCGTGACAATAGTGCTTAATATTAATAAATAATAATAATAATAAAATAATTTAATTTTGAATTAATTTAGACATGCACATAAGTATTAAATTAGATGTATACGGTTACATAAAGATTCATAGGCTTGAAGACTTGTAATTAAGTTCTGATACCATATCTAATGGTTCATCTAGCCATTTAAACTCTATTACATGAAATAAATAAAGTGGATATAAAATACATAATTTATAATTGTAAACTCGAAAAAAAAAGGAAATTATTTTTATTAATTGATAATTCACATGACATAAGTGTGGTGAGGAGCTTACTTGAGAGTGTAGAATGCGATTACTTACAACACATGTGAGTGTAGAACATAAGTGCTCCAAACTTGGATCCTACTGACCGCAACAAAGTGTGGGGGAGTACTCTCCTCCCAACCAACCCCTTAGTCATCACGATTGAGAGCCCCAGAGCCTTCAATCAACTACCTATGTTAGCTTTCAATCATTTTCCTCAACTTGCCCAAGCCAAAGATGTCAAACTTTCTTCTCCACCTTCATTATATAAAATTCTTCTTACCCATTCATACAACAAGTTCCATGCATAAGTTACACTTGTCATTAAATAATTAATCATGCATTTTTAACCTTTCTTAATTTAGCTTTCCATAAATTTATCTTTTCTTATTTCCTTTTTTATTTTATTAAGAAATTAATTCCTTATTTATTTATTTTAATCTTTTACTCTATTTATTATTATTTTTAATTCTATTTTTATACAATTTAAATATTTTATTATTATTATTATTTAATAATATAGGGCATTACACCTATGGTTGGGTGTCGATGATGCAACATCGCCTATGGTGAAACGAACACTCTAACATTTTGTACAGTTGAATGTGTTTCATTTGGGTTCAGTTAGGACATGTCAGATAGACATATTTCGGGTGATATAAGTGGTTGATGGTCATGCCCAACTAGCAAGGTCACATTGGTTACATGTGGCGACTAGGCTTCCCGAGTGGTATGGGACGTGTAAGTTTTAAACCTTTGAAGTGAAACAATGCATAGAGATTCTTAAGCAAAATAGAAAGTACAAAAATGACATACACACAGTACACAAAGATTTACCCTAGAAACCCTTAACCAGGAAAACCAACAAACCTTAGAGCCCCACCTCTCTCTTTCTCCTTGTTTTAAATTTCACCATTAACAATACAATATAGGTATTACGTCACATCCAAAACCCTTATCCATTAACATGGATCAGATTACAACCATGATTCTTAATCGAGATTATATTACGACGGGATGAAAAACCATTGGCCGCAAAACACAAAACATGCCATGTTCAAATGTGGAAATTGTGGAAGTGTCTCTTCTCCAATGACATGCCTTTCCTTGGATGAACTGATGGGGCCATGCTAATGAAGACATCAACAATTCAAGTCATTGATAATGTAAGGACCTAGCTTGATATGACATTGACAATGCCATGATGGAGGGCACATTGGGCATACTAGTCAAGTTGCACAACGAGTCCATATGTTTTGGAAGCCTTGGTGATCGAATCATGGTGATTTGTGAGACGGTTAGGATGGTGTACTAGCATGTAGGATAAGAGAACCAAGGATGTCTTGTTGAGTGGGATGGATGATCAATGAGATGCCACATAGTGGGCTTTGAAGGAGGATAACGTGACTTGGCAACGAGATAGATTGTGTGTCTTGTCCATGACAAACCAACTGTGTTGATAAGTATATCGAAGATATGTGAATGCTTAATGAAGGAGGGACATGATATTATCTGACTGTCATGTGTAGGCTTAGATGGA
The DNA here is from genome assembly GCA_009831015.1 of Picea engelmannii. Lineage (NCBI taxonomy): Eukaryota > Viridiplantae > Streptophyta > Pinopsida > Pinales > Pinaceae > Picea > Picea engelmannii. Next base: position 41,572 of record ML798754.1, on the reverse strand, counting down.
TGATAACATGGTTGAACATTGGACAGTCGGTTGTTCATGTATGCTTAGCTCATAGAAGGCGATGATAGGTTTCCCATGGTTAGGTAGAGATGATGTAGCATTGCCTATGGTGAAATGAGTACTCTAACATTCCACATAGTTGAAGGTTCCTATCTTGGTTTTGGTCAGGACATGTTGGTTATGTATATTTCGAGTGATATAAGTAGTTGATGGTCGTGCCCAACTAGTAAGGTCATCTCGGTGATGCCTAGTGACTATGCTTCTTGAGTGGTATGCGATGCTCAAGTGGGACAAATTCTAGCCTCATGACAACTGGAGTCATTTACACACCCTATATTATGAGTAGATCCATTTCAAATGTAATAATTCTCATGAGTATGGACATTTCAGAAAGAGATACCCTATAACCCAAGAAATCCATCCCCCCCAAAAAGTAGTCTCTAAATCCATCCAAGGAAATAGATTAGTAATCTTTTAAGTAGGTATCTAGAAGGTGTAAGAATCAATAGTCCAAGGGGACACTTGTAATAAAAATATCCCAGTCTAGCCTGTCCATCCCTTTGAACAATAGATTTGAAGTTCTTGAAGATTTAGAGAAAACAAAAAAGAAAAGGGTTGAAGCAGATCCATAGAAGAGCCCTTTAGACCCTAAAGTTGGAGTAGTATCATCTGAGGGCTAAGTTGAACTAGAGACTAACACATCAAATATCACAAAAGACGTCCCATTTAAGGCAATAATGACAACACCTTTAGAAAAGGAAGCATGAACAAAAGAAGAAGAAGTAGAGGAAGAAAAGGAGGAAGAAGAGGAAGCAACAAAAGATCCAATGGAAGTAGAGGAGGATGCATAGATGGAAGAGGAGGACATAAGGGTGTTGGGATATTCAGACACTTAGGATTTGGTTAAGATCAACTTGGTCTAATGTGCCTTTAGCTAAAAGCGTGTTTCTTTAGTATGCATTTGTAGTTATGTAATTTGATGGTCACGATATGTTCTAGATATAAAGTGATCTGACGACTCATATTATCCTCGATACTAACGACTATATTGATGCATGGCTTAGCACCCGATTGGTCCCTGATCTCTATATAAAGAGCATGTAGGTTCATTTGTTGAAGATAGATCGTGATAAACTCTTATGTAATTTTTTTTATGTTGCATTAATATATTGCCTCAAGTGCTCGCATTGGCTGGGTCATGGACTGTTTCCCTCTTTGAGGGTTTTAACCACATAATACATTGGTGTACTGATTATTGATCTAGTTGTGTGAGCGGTTTCTTAAGATGTTCATCCTATATGGAAATACCTTGTTTTGTCGAACATGATATTAAATCCCGTTTGAAGACCGTTCTTGTTGTTGATTGAGATCTTGAACCCGTGTCATTGCATGCATCAAAATACTTCGAGGTTGTACTATTTCTGTGCATTTACATGGTGACAAAAGTATTCCATTGCATTTGAAGTGTTATTTTCAATTCAAAATGTTTTTCATTTCACTCATAAAGGTTTCTGTTTGTCCAAGATATGGCATTTTCCTTCAAATTTGGAGACAAAAATAAGGGGTTTTGGGATAAGCATGCACTTTGAGGAAAAATAGTAAAAAAAAAAAACTCTTATGTACAAATTTTTCTTTTGCATTAATATATTCCCTCAAGTGGCTGCATTGGTTGGGTTGTGGATCAGTTCCCTCTTTGAGGATGTTAACCACATAATACATTGGTGTATCGATCTTTGATCTGGTTGTGTAAGCGGTTGCTTAAGGTGTTCATCCTGTGGGGAAATACAATATTTTGTCGAACATGGTATTAGAGCCCATTTGAAGACCTGCCCATGTTGTTGATCGAGATCTTGAACCTGTGTCACGACATGCATCAAAAGACTTCTAGGTTCTACTATTTTTGTGCATTTATAGGGTGACAAAACTTTTCATTGCATGCAAAGTGTTATTTAATTGGAAACGCTTTTCATTTCACTCAAAATAACTTTTGTTTGTCCAAGATACGACCTTGTCAAAATTGGAGGCAAAAACAAGGGTTTTAGGGATAAACATGCGCTTCGAGGCAAAATAGTTTTTTTTTTAAAAGAACCTCCTCCTTTATAACATTTGATATATTTTTTGCATTGGCTCGATTGGTTGGAAGTTACTTTATTTAATAAGAAGTCTTGAGTTCAAGTCCTTCTTTTTATTAAATTAATTTTTGAAAAAGTTCATGCAACTTTGTATTATCTCATAACTTTATTTAAAAATGCATTTCACTTGAATTATAAAAATTAATCACTATAAAGTAACTTTATTGTTATTTTGTAAGTCAGTTGTTTTATAAAAGTGGGTCAAGTAAAAAGTAATTTATTTTTAAAAGTGAGTTTATAGGAAAAGTTAAATAAGGAAGGGATTTTTTTTTACTGTGCAACCTCATTCTGCATCTATCAACACATGGCCAACCTCTACTTACCACATGGCTATTTGGTTACCTTTTATGCATTTCTTAAAAAATGTAAATTCAACATCCGAAATATGTTTTCAGTGCATATTTTTTTAAGCTACCTATTTTTTCAGGCCATATTACCTACATATTTTAATATGGCTAGTCCAAGTGATCTTTTGCTTACTAGTACCAACTACTTCTCGTGGAAATCCCATATGGAGGATGTACTATAAAGTAAAGGAATGTACCAGATTACCTTGGGAAAATAAAAATCCCCACTAATGCCACAAATATATCCAAATGGGATAATAAAAATGACGAAGCATGTGGATTAATTGAAATGTCTGTCTCTAGTGATTTAAGTTTCACCTTCAAGGAATTGATGATCCAGATGAAGATTGGAGAGAGTTGGATGTTGTATTTAATAAACATAGTGAGATTCGAGTGCACTAGCTGGAAAAACAATTAATTTCTTTAAATCCCAGTGATTTCTCTTGCGTTGAAGACTGATTATCTAAGTTCAAAACACTTAGACTTTTACTTACAAACTATTAAATAGAAATGAAGGATGGCCTATGTATATATGTTATTATTTCTAAGTCTGGCAGTGCATATTTTGTTTTTGTATCTACTTTTCACTCCACCAAATAAGCTCTATGGCATTCTGACATAGCACCTTCTCTTGAGTCTTTTTGTGATTCTTTGATTAGAGAGCAAGATAAAATCCTGCATCTTGGAGTGATCAACACTACAAGTACATCTAATAAATCCTTAGTGCCCCAACAAAAAGATAAATCCAAGCATCCAAAGAAGCAACATCCTCACAACAACAAACACAATAAGGATCCCAAACCCTCTCAACCGACTTCTACTCCTAATGGTGAAAAAGGACCAAAATAAAAAAGTAAGAAGACTATCAATTGCAATTTTTGTGGGTGAGATGGTCATCTAGAATTTAAATGTTTTAAAAATATGGAGGCATTAGAAGCAACAACAAAGAAGCACAACATCAACCTTGATTCTTCTTCTTCCAACTCTTCTTCTCATGGACATGTACTTTCTACTTCTAGTTTTTCCTTCAATGCAACATCTACTTCTTCTTCTAATTACTGGCTTATTGATTGTGAAGCATCTTATCGTATGGCTAAGGATAAAACCATTTTTATACTCTTAATGGATGTAACACCAAACAAATATTTGTTAGTGATGATAGATCTCTTAGTGTTATAGGGTCTGGATTAGTTTAGTTATATGATGATCATTTTAACAACATATTTTGTGTTCCAAGTCTCTCCTACAACCTTCTATCAGTATATCAAATCACTCATTTAGGTGGAGGTAAAACTATAGAGTTTTCACCCTACCAAGTTATAATCAAGGATTTAAAATATCTTAAGCATGTTCTAAGAGCTGGAATTGTTGATGATATTACCAGGTTGTGCACATTTGACAACTTTGGGTCATCATCTTTTCCAATTGTTTTTATTGCTCATAGCGATGACTTGAGCAAACTTTGGCATGAGCGATTTGGTCATCTAAATGATCGCTCATTGTAGCAATTGTGTAATCAAAACATGGTGACTGGTCTTCCTCTCATTTCTTATAGAGATGGTGTTTGTGATAGTTGTGTTTTCAAAAAACATCATCAAGACAGTTTTGACAAACATGCCTCTTGGCGTGCTTTAGCTCCCTTGAAGCTTGTTCATAGTGATTTGTGTGGTTTTCTTTCTTCTCCTTCTTTCTATGGGTGCAATTACTTCTTAACTTTCATTAATAACTTCTCTAGATGTAATTGGGGTTTATTTATTAAAACTTAGAATGAAGTTTTTGACATGTTTTGGGCCTACAATGCCCTTGTAGAAAAAAAAATTGGACATCAACTGTAGAGGTTAAGAACAAATAATGGAGGCGAATATGTTAGCAACAAATTTACAACTTATTGCACTACACATGGTATTGAAATGCAACATACTCTTCCATATACACCACAACAAAATGGTGTTGTTGAGAGAAAGAATCAAACCTTAAAGGAAATGCCAAATTGTATGATCCAATCTAAGGGATCAAGTCTTAGTTGTTGGGTGGAAGTCGTTAATTGTGCCAATGACATAGTTAATTATACTCCCACAAAGGATTTAAAAAATATAACACTGAAAGAATCATGGACTAAAATTAAGTGAGATGTAAGCTACTTCCGTGTGTTTGGTAGTAAAGCATGGGCTCATATTCCTGATGAGACATGGAAAGCATTATAGCCTAAAAGTAAGAAGTGCATTTTTGTTGGATATTATGAAGATGTCAAAGGTTATAGAGTTCTTCAACCTCATTCCAATGAAATTATTAATAGGAAATATCTTAAGTTTGATGAAAATCTCTTGGCCTACAAGTCGAATTCGATGTTTGATCCATCTTCAACCTACGAGCCATATTCAATATTTGTGCCATATTCTCCTCCCAAATTGTATGTTAGAGATCATGTTCTTGTTTCTTCTTCAGATGATGACAATGAGGATGTTGAGGACTGTCATATGGGTAGATTATGTGCTTCATTGTATCATGATGAGCCAAAACTGTGGTTGTATTTGTACTCTTGTATTGTATTGGAACACACTTAGATGTTCTATGTATTGGCAGGGGGCCTATGTAGTATCTCTAGACCCCTTGTGGTCAGTCATGGCATGTCCTTTTAGTCCCCATTTCAAGATAGGCATTGCTTTTACGACTCTGGTCGATTTCCCCTTGATGTTGGGAACTCTTCATCATGTCAATCATTTATGATCCGTGTTGGTATGCACCCATCTTGCTATGGGTCTACTAGGAAATGTGATCTATAGGAGATACTAGTGTCTCTTACCCCTTTGTATATGATGTAAAAGTGTTGCTCTTTGTAAAGCTTGTCACATATATGTATAACACACTTACTTTATGCCTAATCATGGATCCTTTTCTTTTGCATTCATCCCACTTTGGCCATCGACTACCATACATGATTCTACATATGCTCACTCAGTTTCAAATTTCTCGAGGCAGTCTCATAGTTCTCAAGAAAATACATGTATCCCAAGGCACTTGTCACATCCTCTTAGGCACATTTGGGCTATTATTACATACATTGACATCCTCTGCACATGCCACATTGAATATTCCAGAGTGCCCTCCTATTTCTTCACTTTTGGAGATGTTTCTTGCATGAGTAAAGGGTCGAACCACATGTGTGTGATTTATGACAGTCGTGGGGGTGTTTTTAGAGTTGATTTGACTTGGAGGGGCACTTTCCTTGCCTTGTGGATGATACTTTCTCGATAAAAGGGCTTGGTCTTTCCTTGGAGGTACCTTTTGAACATTTCTTAAGCACATTTGGGGGAGTCATCCACCTGTGAGGTCCTTTATCCACCTTCTCATGAGGTCGTTCCACTTAGAGGAGCCAGATGTTGGTACCTTGTTTCTATGGTAGGCCGCTCCATCATGTTTTGAGGCCTTCTCATTACTTTTTCCTTGGAACATTGGGCTAGAGAAACAAATCACCCCCCTTCTTTGTGGGATGTCCCCCTCCCATTAGGGTTTTATGTGCAAGTGGCATCATTTGATTATGTTTTCACTTAGTCTCATTATTTGTATTGATAAAAAGTCTTCTTTGTTAGTCTCATAGGCTAATTTTAGGGAGAAATAATTAATAAAGATTGAGAAGGATGTAGAAGCCTCCTTTATAAATAGAGGCTCTCCTCTAATTCCAAATTGTTGTGAATGGTTGGATATAATTTTAACTACAATTAATAGAAGATCTTCCTTTTGAGGTTTTGGTCTCAATTCTTGGAGCTCTCTCTTTCTTGGTTAATTTCTTGATGCATCAAAGACAAGTGTGAATGTTTCAAGGCATCTACTAGCTAGCAGGATCAATATATTTGAGGACTTAATTAACTACTTGAAAGGAGGACGTCTAGGGTATTTTCTCTTCCATCCTCCTTTGCTTAGTTTGGTAAGTTCTCAATCTCTTGTTTTATTCTTCCTTTGGTTCCTTGGCAAGGGTTTTAGGAAATTTATTCAAGCCACAATTGATCTTGTTGGTGAAGGTTCTTTCCCTTGAGGAATCCCTTCTTGTAGGGACTTTGGTCTTCATATCTTGTCTTGATTAGACAAGAGATTGTTTTTCCCTAGGGTTCTAATCTCTTAGCCTCATCTTTCAGATAGGAATGACCAACTCTTAGAGGGGCATACTGATTGACCCCATAAGCCCTTATTGGATTAAAAAAAAGGCACTTGTCCTATATCCAACAACCAACCAAAAACCCTAAAAATCAAAATTTTATTTTTTGTTGATTATAAGGAAATATAATGGTGAAAAATAAGATCAAAATATTTATTTGGATTTATTTCATTTTCTAATGTAAAGTTAACGTTTATTTCATTTCCCAGAAAAAATTATCCTAGGGTTCATGCTCAATTGTTGATCTCTAACCCCAAGGAAGAAAAATAGACCCACAAAAAAATCTTCAAGGCCATATATAATATCTTGTGGGTTGATTTAAGGTGTTTCTCAAATCTAGAAATTAAATTGCAGCAATAAAAATCATATTTGCTGAAACACTAATGCCAGGGTTTGGTGCTTCAAGGTGTCTTCTTATTCGTACCCAACCTCTACTTCATTTCTATTTTTGTTTTCATGTTTATCTTACATATCTAGAGTTTAATTTGATCTCTAATGTGCTTATAATTGTTTATCTTTTACTTAGAGATCTATTTGGTGAATTCCAAGTGCTAACTTGTGAAACGCTAGTGGGATTCACCATCTAATTTACGAGTTTGTCTTTGGTTAATGCTTACATATCTTTAGAACTTGTTTCTAACACTTGTTTGGTTGTTATTATATAGAATATATCTTTCCCAAGTGGAAACATCCAATACATCTTGCTCTCTTGCGCTTAATCTTTCTCTTTGATGGTGTTTTCATGATCTAAATCCGAAATTTCTGCATTTTTATTATAAAATAGATTTTGAAATGAAAGGACAACCATAAGCTTGTCCTCTTTTAGCATATAATCAAGTGGTAAACACAATCACACATTTCACCTTTGATTTATGCTAAATGTCTTCACTCTATGTGCCCTGAAGTAGCTTAAAGTGGTTCTAACCTCTTGGATATTCTATTTGTTGGGACATAGACTTAAATACAAATCTGAAATTGTTAACATAATTTATCATACACATAAAATTTGGCACACACACCCACTAGCTCCTAACCTTTCTTTAAAGTGGATATAATTGTGGTTCGTGCTTTTGTTTCTAGTTGTATATCTTTAGAGCATTGTAATCACTTATTTGAAATCCTTATGCATGGTCTTGTTACATTTGTTGTGCATTCATTAAAGTAAATCTTATGCTTGCATGGTTTTAATTCACTTGAAGAGGTTTAATTTCATTATTTGGGATACCCCCCTTAGCTTCTAGGAGTTGGCCTAAAGTGCAGGGGAAAGTGTACTAAGGTGATAGTGGTGCACTTCCCATCTTGTTTCCCCAGCTAGCACCTATGTTGGGACTTTTCACAAGGGTTCTAGTTTAGGGGGTAACACCTTCAATTGGGTCCATTGAACATGAACCTACACTAGCAACACCGCTTCCTATATGGGTCCATACAACACAAGAAGTAGCTTTCAATCTTATCAATTATGCTACATATCAACGTCATACATGTTCACAGTTCCAATGAGCCTCCTCTCTTTTGGCTCAAGTTTCAGAGGCTCATGATCCATAAACATTTACAGAATATTATAACCATCCATGTTACTACACATCCATGACTGAAGAATATTTTTCCTTAATGGTGAACGATGGTTGGGATCTTTCCCAAAAGGAAGAAAACATGTTAGATATAAATGGGTATATAGAACTAATTATGCAATAGATGTAAGTGTTGAAAGACAAGAGGCCTAGTTAGTCGCCAAAGGATTCTCTCAAGTTGAAGGAATTGACTATAATGAAACCTTTTCCCCCATAGCCAAAATGAACTCCATCCACCTTGTTTAAGCCCTTGCCGCCTCACATAAATAGGAGGTCCATTAGATGGATGTTAAATATGCCTTCTTGTATGGGGATTTGCAAGAAGGAATCTACATGGAATGACCTCATGACTATGTTTATAATGAATCCAACGTTGTTTTCTACTTTAAGAAACCTCTCTATGGTCTTAAGCAAGCTCCTCAATATTGGTATGCTAAAATGGATGGATTTCTTCTTGACACTAGCTTTTCTAGATGCCACACTGACCCTAATGTTTATACCAAGAAAGTAGGAAACAATCTCATAGTACTTTTTCTTTATATTGATGACCTTATCCTCACTAGTAATGACCCTAAACTTTTAAACCATGTGAAATCCAACCTTAAGAAGAAATTTAAAATGATAGAATTAGGTTATTTGCATTATTTTCTTGGCCTCCAAGTATTGCAAACAAAGGAATGAATTTCCCTTTCCAAATCTAAGTATGCATGTGACCTTCTTCACCACTTTCAAATGGAATATTGTAAACCAACCCATTCTCCCTTCCAGTATGGAGTCAAACTTGTTGCCACTTGTACTATACTTGAAGTAGATGCCACTTTATGCCATCAGTTAGTTGGTAGCCTTTTGTATTTGACTCATACCCACCCTTATATTTCCTTTGTTGTTGGTCTTGTTGCCCAGTATCTACAAACACCCCATGAGAGCCACTAGAAAGCAACATAAAAGATACTTCGGTATATCTAGAGTACAATTTTGTTTGGGATACATTACAGTTTGCGGGGGGCTCCTTTGTTGGTTGGTTTCATTGATTTTGATTGGACAAGTGGCCCTGATGATCGAAAGTCTACTGCAAGTTATGTTTTAATTTTAATTCTAGACTTGTCACCTTGGCTTGAAGAAATAACATGGTCTTGATCTTTCTTTAGTAGAAGCAGAGTATTGAGCAAGGGTCAATGCAAGTCAAGAAGCCTTGTGGCTTCCACAGATCCTTTTAGAGTTTGGATTCTAGCAACAACATCAGACCACACTCTAGTGTGACAATCAAAGTGCCATCAAGCTTTCCAAAGATCCAGTTCAACTTCAACACAACAAACACATTGAGCTACAAATGCACTTCATAAAAAAGCTCATTCATGATTGCATTCTTGAAGTGATCTTTTTCCCTATAGATGATTAAGTTGTAGATTTTTTCACAAAGACTATTACAAAAGTGAAGTTTTACAAACTTCAATCTATTTTAGGAGTTTAGGAAGTTTTCATTAAGGGGGGATAGGCTCTAATTCCTCCTTCCATCTCCTATTGTGTCACCTTTGTAAATCCTTCATTCATATTCCAAGTTGTTCTTAAGGGGGGATGCTAGGATATTTAGACACTTGGGAGTTGGTTAATATCAACTTGGTCTAATCTTCCTTTAGGTAAAACTGTGTTTCTTTACTATGCATCAACATGCATTTGTAGTTATGAATCTGACAATAACAATATGTTCTAGACATAAATGGATCTAACATCTCATATTCTTCTTGATACTAATTACTTTTTGATCTGTGGTTTAACATCTTATTAGTCCATGATATCTATTTAAAGGGTATGGAGGGTCACTTGTTGAAGATCAATTGTGATAAACTCTTATTTACAATTTTTTCTTTTGCATTAATATAGTGCCCCAAGTGGCTGCGATGTCTAGGGTTGTGGATTTTTTCCCTCTTTGAGGGTTTTAACCATGTAATACAATGGTGTACTGATCTTTATTCTCCTTGTGTAATCATTTTCTTAAGGTGTGATTCATGTGTGGAAATACCATGCTTTTTTGAACAAGGGGATCCTTACCTCTCGCTAAACCATCAATACAACTTGTGCACCAGCATGTAACTTACACATCTCCTTATTTTGTTGAAATCATAAAGAAAGGTTCTTGTACCCTTCCCTGCTAACAAGGGGAAGGAAAAAATTCGAGAATAAAGAGAAATAGAAGTAGAGTCAAATATCTTCATAAATCATCAGTTAACTCTCGACTCTACCCTCTTTAAGAGGGGCATAACTCCTCAAAACAAGTATTTTTGTATTGCTTCTGCATTTTACTATGCAAACAAATTGTAATATTTTATTCTTATACTCAGGAGGAAAGCTCTGTAATATGGATTCATTCTCCATAATTTTTTCATAATCGAGTTGTCCAATTCAACTGCAATTTTTTTTAATACAATCTATAATCATTTCTATTAAAAAATACTATTTTAATGCAATTTTATCTCCTTTCTCATGATGAATCTATGAAATATTATCACTAGCAATTGAAGACTCTTTTTCATGAGCCACATGCACCTTTTCTTCACTCCTTCTGCCACCATTCTAATTTCTTACGAATCCAACCTTCTTGTGTCCTTGTCTACCACATTGATAACTTGTGATGGTATATCCACTTCCTCAACCCCTGTCAACATTTGTACCTCCTCTTCAATTATGAATATTGCATCAATTATATTCATCTCTTACATATGCCTAACCTCTTCCAAAGTTTTATTTTCCTTTTCCTCTTATTTCTCTATCTCTAACATTTTGTTGTCTTCTATCCATCTCCACTTCAACCTTTAAAGCAATATGAAATGCTTCTTCTACATAATGAAAGTGTTGAGTGCTAAGTTCATCTTGAATCATAAATCCCAAACCATATGCATACCTTGATGCTCCCAAATATTCAATTTCATCCAATCTAGAACAAATTCCCAATTTGCATAATTCTTTAATATATTCTTTGACATCCATATCCTTCAACCTCTTTTTATGGACTTGTTGATCTCTGAGAATGTTCAAAGTCTTGTAGATAACATTACAAGGATAAGTCTTTCTTCGTTTTTATAGAAGTGGTACTCCTCTTTTATAAATATAATACATAAATATAAATTATTCATGATAAGGGACCAAGCTTTTTCAAAAACAAATATTCACAATGGTAACTATTATACAAGATTGCAAAAGAGTAAAAAGAGGAATCTCATAGTGCATAATTTCCATCATAGTATAAAGTAAAATAGGACATGTCATTTGGCAAGATGAAAGTTAAGGACAACATACGTAGAGAACTTAACATGATCTTTCAATCAAATCTAATAAGGGATTTGATAGACACACACTTGAAATCTCATGCTTAAAACTCAAAGTTTGAGATAACACTAGCTATGTGCCCTGGATAGTTCTATGGAATCTTTAAATATTCAAATGTTTAAAAGAGTTTATAATATCCAGAAAATGAAATGCATTCATCTTAATGGACTGGGATGAGTCTCCCATAGAACATGTAATAGATGAAAATACCTGGAATAAAAGAGAAGACGAAGTTAGGAATTGATCTTTGATATTCACTGCCTATGAAAAATAATGGTTGGATCACTACTAACTAAGAGGAATAGAAGAAGGTAAAAGCTTAATGAAATGGTTACTCTACTTACTATGTTGGAAAAAATCTTCGTTGATTGCTTACCAAAATTTTCTTTATATGATGTCTAGTTGGAGGTACCTTGATGGTTGTAACTGCTTCTTGAGACTCAGGATCAGTTATTCTAAACAAAGCATTCTTTAACCATTGTTCAATATACTCTCGCATTGGTGCAACCATTAACTTGTGCATGATATTGAGATCGAACAACTCATCTTCGATATCCTTTCATTCAAAACCTAATTGATGGATTATATCCACATGATCTTCATTTTTGTTAACATAGTGGATTAACCATTTTTCAACTTCTTCTTGAGAAAATTCAATCAGGTCGTTAAATTCATTGGCCCATGAAATTTTGAGAGCATCCAAATATTCTCGAATTTGATCCTTTGTAAGAAATATAGTGTTCATTATTAAATGTGGACCCTCCAACTCCTTTGTTACATCAGCAAGTTTGAAAAATAAGTCACTTATTTTTTAATTAATGGCATCACATTCACCAATCATTTCTCGTAAACATTTAATTCTTCTTGACCATCATGCATCTATTTGTTTGAGCTGAAATTTCGATGGAATATTATGTTCCCTCCTATGGGCATCATTCATACTTGATATTCTATCACTAAAAGTGTTGACAACTTCCTTGTAGAAATATTCATCATTTTCTAACTCTTTTTGAAGATATTCTTTAAGATTTAGAATCCTTGCTGAAATACTAGTTGAACTAATATCCAATTCCTAGTCATCAAGGATTAGAGTAACCCTTTTGTTTATATAATCTGCAACATATTTTTTGATGGATATAAGTAAACTTGAAGGTCATTTCAATTTTGAACTTGATTTTGGTACATCTTCAGAAATATCAAGAGGCTTAACAATATATATTGGTTTAGCAAAGAATGGCTTAGGAATCAAAGCATATTCTAATTCCTTTATTCTTTTCTTTAGCATTACATTCTCCTTTTCTTGTTCACTATTGGAATACTTCAAAGCATCCCCCATGGC
>ML798754.1:0-20088 GCA_009831015.1 Picea engelmannii | reverse complement strand
GAACTTAGTCAAATAGAAAAGAATAAGACATGGGAATTGGTTCCTAGACCTTTGAATAAGAATGTCATAGGGGCTAAATGGGTTTTCAGAAATAAGATGGATGAAGCAGGTAAAATAACTAGAAACAAGGCTAGATTGGTTTGTAAAGGGTATGCACAAATAGAAGGAATAGATTTTGGAGAAACTTTTGCTCATGTTGCAAGAATGGAATCCATTAGATTGATTCTAGCTTATGCCAGTTCTAAACACATTAAAGTTTACCAAATGGATGTAAAGTCTGCATTTTTGAATGGTGATTTAGAGGAAGAAGTATATATGGAACAACTAGATGGTTTTCAGGTACAAGAATCAGAACAATATGTTTACAGGTTGAAAGAAGCATTGTATGGCCTGAAGCAAGCACCAAGGGCTTGGTATTCCAGACTTGACAATTACTTGAGGCAACAAGGATTCAAGAAAGGTAACACTGATAGTAATCTATATATTAAAGAAGAAAATGATAGCCTGATCATTGTTGAGATATATGTAGATGATATCATTTTTGGTAGTGATGATAATAGGCTCAGTAGACAGTTTGCTGAAAGTATGCAGAAAGAGTTTGAGATGTCCATGCTAGGAGAAATGAAGTTTTTCTTAGGCTTGCAAATTACTCAATCTGATAAAGGTATTTCCATTTATCAAACCAAGTATATCAATGAAATGCTTAAGAAATTTCAGATGGAAGATTCTAAACCAATTGGCACTCCCATGGTTACTGGTTGTAAATTAAGTAAGTTTGATGATACTAAAGATGTTGATCAGATAGTATACAGATCTATGATTGGTAATCTTCTTTATGCTACAACTACAAGACCTGATATTATGCATGTAGTTTGTCAAGTTGGCAGGTTTCAGGCTTCACCAAAAACTTCTCATCTACTTGCAGTCAAAAGAATTTTCAAATATCTTAAGGGGACAACAGAGTATGGTTTATGGTATCCTACAGGTAATCAACTTGATTTATATGCTTTCACTGATGCTGATTGGGTAGGTTGTGTTGATGACAAGAAGAGTACTAGTGGAGCAACATTTTTTCTTGGAGGATGTCTTGTAAGTTGGTCAAGTAAAAAACAATCAGCAGTGTCTCTGTCTACTTGTGAAGCATAATACATTACAACTACAACTTGTTGCACTCAGGTTCTATGGATGAAACAGATGTTGGAAGATATACATATTCATTATAATGAACCTATACCTATCTTCTATGATAATACCAGTGCAATTAGTATTTCTAAAAATCCTGTTATGCATTCCAAAACAAAGCACATTCCCATTAAATTTCATTTTCTAAGAGAGTAGGTTATGTCTAAAGTTATTAAAGTGGAATATGTTTGCACGAAGGATCAAATAGCAGATGTATTTACTAAACCTTTATCTAAAATGCATTTTGAAAGTCTCAGGGATCAGTTGGGGGTTTACCCTCTATAATTTCATTTCATTCTCAAATATTGCACGGGCTTCATTATAAAATCAGACTGCACAGGTTTATTGACTATTATTGATAGGGGGAGTTGCTGCTGAAATGATACATCTTTGCAAGTGATTTTCTTTGCTCAGGGGGAGTATGGTTGATTCCTTTGCCATAGATGTCAAAAGGGGGAGAAGAGATTTAAAGTTTTCCATCAATGCCAAAGGGGGAGTTTGTTGGTAGGGCTTGCAATTTGCACAGAGTAGTTTACACAGTAGGGTAGTTTGCACAGTTTGCACAGGGTAGTTTACACAGTAGGGCGGTTTGCACAGGGCTTGGTTTTGTCATTAATGTCAAACTTTAAAATGCCAAAGGGGGAGTTTGTTGGTCAATTTGCACAGGCATCGTGGATCAATTTTCACAGGCACGGTGGTTCCTAATTTGGAGATCAACATGTCTCTCGACATGCCGAAATGCGAAACGCCGAAATGTGAAACGCCGAAATACCTGTTTGTAGTCACTGCCATTGGTCATGTGAGAAGGAGGAGATAGCACCAAGTTAAATCATTTCATCACAGAAACACCGAAATGCTGAAATCGTGAAATGCGAAAGATTAGAGCATGTCAAAGACTCCATTTCGGAGTTTCGCAGACCGGGAAATCAAAGATCAAAGGAACTTTAACCTTTGAAGTAGCGAACCTCGAAATCCTGAAACAGACACCACAAAAAACCACGTAAGCAAACCATGTCAACTAAGGACATGTGGCACAATCAGGCAATGACAAGTGTCAAGATGATTCAACATTTCAGGCACATGTAAGTCACGAATCAGAGTGACACGTGGTAGCTATTCGGCACGTGTCAATCCACGTGTGACGTCAACAGGTTTACGTCACATGAAGTCTCGAACTCCGAAATGCCAAAAGGGACTATTGTGAGTCTCAAAAACCCGAAAGGAAAAACTTTGAAATCCTGTCAAACGTCCATCTCAGTGGGTTATTTGAACCATCCGATCACTTCGGAGATTTTGTGATCATGAATTTTATAATGTTGGAGTCACGATGACTCGAAGGGAAAAACGTCGAAATCCCATCAGCCGTTCGATTAAGAAAAGAAGGGATCAGATTATGAAGTTTTGTGGACCGTTGATCTGGCTCCATTTCGAGGATTGCAACTTGGAGTGTTGAGACTCCTCACCACAGGAATGCCAAAATGTCGAAATACCGAAATGCGAAATGATGAAATCAAAGCGAGACCCTGTGCTTGTAATCCAACGGTGTTGGATACTTGGAAATCTGATCGAAGGGATACTGTTGCTCTTCACGATTAATTGTTCAGTTACGATTCAGTTAGCAGAACCAAATCATGGTTCTTGGACGGTTGGCGTTTCAATTGCTGAAGCGTTGTTCTAGGGATTTGAGGGGTAATCGAAGGGGTTGTAGAAGATAAAAAAAAGAAACACGCAGTGACTGGGTGGTGTTGGTGTGTATGGAATTAATGGTACAAACATAGCTCTAAGGTAAAATTCATTTCTGTAAATGAATACAAAACTGAAATAAAATCATACAGGGACAGTGAAAAGAAATGATGAAGATATAATAGAGATCAAAGGGAGAAGAATGGATTTTGATATGATTATATAAACAAAGAGGACTTGAATGATGAATCCTTTGCCAAAGAAGATAAAGAGTTGGTTTGCAGATTCTTAGTGACAGAGAAGGATTCCAGGGTGGTAGGGAGGAGCAAGGGGAGACTGTAAAAGTCTCCTGTACAAGTTGGTGCTTGTACATCTGGGAGTTATAGCTTCCATTCAGTAGGCACTGAAGAAACAGAGGTAGCAACCTCATTTGGGTTGTAGCTAAGATAAAATAAGAATGTAAAGAGGAGTTGGAGCTTGCCTTTCATTCATAAGAAGAAGAGGTTTTTCCCTTTTGGGTTTCCTCATGAAAAATCACTGTGTCACTGTTTCATTTATGTGATTGTATATTTATTGGTTAAATGTATTACTACAAGTTAAATGTTAAAGGCATGGTTTATTGATTAATAAGTAATCTTCTTATAAAATGAAAGAAATTTTATACAACTGATTCACCCCCCGCCCTCTCAGTTGACTTATCCTGTACAACAACAATAACCAAATATATCTTAGAGTAATATGCACAACACCTATATCAACATTATACATGAATAAACACAACAAATAAGAACACTTATCTTATAAAATGTGCAACCCGATGCAGAGGATGAATGTTCCTCCCTACCATAGGCTTGTTTTTTACAGATCTCAACAACAAGCCACCCCCGAGCTAAGGATATAAATCCATGAGAGACAATGGTCCCTAAGGATGGATAATGCCCCCCTCTCAAATAGTCAAACTCACAACTAATTCCAGTCCACCAACTTTATTCCCTTCAACTTGCACAACCTAAGGGATGGAATCCCCCTTCACTGCACACAATCCCTCAGGCCCTTCCACTCTCCTCCAGGGCTTCCAACACAGGTTGGACATGAAATATACTTGTTGGGAACTCAATAATTGTACATCTGCAATACAAATTCTCCCAACAAAAAAACATGTACTTCCTTGGTGAAATTTGAACAACACGTTACTCCTAGGCACACATCCTCTTTCTCCATGAATTTTCAGCTCCAAACAACTTCCAAGCTTTCCCACAATAACTACCTTCAAGCTTCAACACTCCATTGTTGACCAAAAAACTCCATGTAAAAATTGCTCTCCATGCAAAAATGTGAATGTGTAATTTTGGTCTACTACCCATAACCCATACAAATTTACTCTATTTATCTTGATTGATTGACTTGCACTCTTCCCCAAGATGATTTTACTCATCCCCCATGCTCTCAATAACTATGGGATGTGACTCTCACACCCACCCTCTTATATGAATTCAATGATTGGGCTCTAGGACACTCAAAAACTAATGGAAGGTTCACGGTAAGGATAATTTAGAAATAAATGGTTTGAGTTTAATAAACATAGGTAAACTCTCCCCCTTGGATCCTTTCCTTCTCTTGTGGATATTTTTGAGATCAATTCCCTCTTCCGAAATTTCCCTCCCCTTTTCTATTTTCCTAATTTCTTTTGTCCATTTCTTTCCCCCTTCTATACTTACCCAAATTCCCCTTTTCCTTTTTTCCTTTTTATCTATTCTCTTTCTAGTTTTATACTTAGTCATTTTTTTTCAAAACGACGGGTTCCCAGGTTGGCGGACTCTGGAATCCTCATCTCCAATCGACATTCTCACATATTGAGTCTGACCGACCACCACATTATCCCATACTTAGCCGTTTCTGCAATAGCGGGTTCCCGGGTTGGCGAGGTCAAACTCTCATAGCACATGTTCTGTGATATACATTTTGCATCCAAAGGATCCACGATCTACATTTCGACCATCACACTCACCCAACTTCCATGTATCTCATTCAAATCCCATTTCACTCCCGTTCATCCCCGCCACCTTCGTGCTTTTCCCAATACACATTTAGTATGGTTTAAATGCTAATAACTCATCATGCAAGTCTCGTAAGGATTTTCATTAATAGGCGAAGGGCTCAAGGAGGTTTATCATTAAACCACATTAAAGCATGATTTGCAGAAGATTATATTATATCTCTCAAGCTCTCATTTCAAATATTATCTGGATCGAAAGAACGCTCCCGTCAACTTATGATAGCGACAACTCGACAATAGTTCTACGGATATACTTTGAACATTTTTGGACGATAGGATCATAACTTTCAGTGGTCTCGAGCGTAATCTTATTATTCATCCCCTTCTGCTCAGAAGGAAGTAATTTGGACGTCTGGAATTGCTCATGCAGATTGTGTTCCTGAAGTCTTTGACTGCAAGGAGCTAGTTTCCTGGTGCACCGAGAAGTATATACCAAACCAACGAATAATTCAACTCCAAGACCATTCTCCCATCTCCCTTTCACCTCAAGTATTTTGTAAGATGCTGAGACTCCCAGAGCCAACACTCACCTTCAAAGGTGAAGATTGTAGATACTTTTTGAAAAAACACAACAACAGTCTAGATCTATTACCTGAATTCTTGGAGAATCCCGTGGCCATCCCTAAAGATATCACCAGATTGCAAGTTAGCTTATTCAAAAACCCATTTCGGGAAATTGACTAGTTATTTACTAGAGTTATGGGCCAAGAAAAGACTGTTAGCATTTCTCGTATGATTCTTTACATCTTATATTTTATCGTCAAGGAGCAGGCCATTTTCGATTGGGGGAAGTTGATTTCCATTGAAATCTCTTCCCAATTGTCTCAATATAAAAAGGATAAGAAATTATTTATGTCTTCTTATTTGGTTTTCACGATAGCGCATTGTTGTCGATTTCTGAGATTGTCTATATGCAAGAATGTGAATTGTGAATTTGACCTCATGACCTTTTGGTACCAAGATTTATGGAAGCACAAAGCCTCATTGCATTTTTATGAAGTTTTTAACGACTTTGTTTTCGTCTTTAAAGAATTTATATTTGGAAAAGACGCCCCAAGGATGTCCGCTCTAGCCAGTAAATTCATGGATAGATAGGGGACTTTGGAGCAAATGGAAAACTACACTGTCATCATGATTTTCGGTTCTAAGGAAAATCCTTCCTTTCTTCCATGCCATATATCTGACAGAATGTTTGTCATAGAAGTCGCAAGGCAATATAACTTTTGGTTGCACTTTTTTCATGAAATATGAAAAAAGCAATTGATACCTTTTCCTTGGAAAGTTGAGGATTTTGTATTCATAAATATGATCAAAATTGATGAATTCGCTAACCACTTCCTCAACTTGAATCTCAAGTACGCTGAAAATATTAGAGGGTTTGACCCTAATGGAATCTTTGTGGAACATATGTTAATAGTGGGTTTTAGCAGTTTGTTTATCCATACAGTTCTAGGAGAAGGAGAAGATAATAACGTGGGCAATCCTACCCACACTACTGGCGACTTAGAGATGGTACTCAGTACCAATGAATTGTATAAACAAAGAGGAAAAATACCCAACGAGAAAAGTGCCCAGTCCCCAACTGTTACTCCCAAGACTTCAACACCTCGAAGTAGTGCTCCAATGGCCCACCCATCCAAAAATGTAATCAGCAGTAGTCCAGGTGGAGGAGGAGACAAGAATCCCCCTCCAAGAAAAATAGAAATCTCCCATAAACTCTCTCTCAGGAAAAAAAGGAAGAATATTGTACAAGAAGAAGAAGAGTGTCACATTGAAAGTGACATTAATAACTTCTCCCTCGAGGATATGGAGCTTGAGGCTGACATTGAGAAGATGTTTCCTAACATGGATCAGCTAAGAGGTGTAGCCCACCAAAGTCAGTCGTTGGAAATTGTTGAAAATGAGATATTTGATGAAGAAGAAGCATTTGTATTTTAGAGTGTTGTCTTTGACAACGAATCTAAAAATTAATTATTGAGAAGAATGATGCAAAGAATAAAAAGGGGAAATCTCGTTCAGAGGTTAACCTAAAGAATATGCGGCCTTCCTAGGTATCCAAGATCCTTAGAGCCATAGGTGATGCATTGGACAATTCCATTGGCAGTCTTGAAGCTAAAAATGCAAAGTTGAAGGAAAGGATTAAGGAACTAGAAGGGACTTTGATGCCTCTTCCATTTCTTGCCAACCCTTTGGCAGATTTCAGACTCGCCATGCCCGCAGCCAAAATAAAATGTTGGCAGATTTCGGACCGGCCACGCCCGCAGCCAAAATAAAATGATCCTCAAGCTTACTCACATCAGCCATGATCTATGTGGAGAAAAATATCAAGAAAATAATGACACTCATTACAGAAGCTTGGGAAATCTCAAAGAGCATTGTTGCTTTTGGCTCGAGGGTGCATGCCTTCCTTGAATATCTACAGGCCGACCTAAAAAACGAAGAAGGTTTCTACCTTGATGTCGTGGTACCATTTGGTATTAAAGTTACCAATATGTCAAAACTAAAGAGAAGAGAGGAAAACCTTCCCTCTCCAAGTCGAATCAAGTAGCTGAATGCTTGTCGGAAAAAGAAAATAAAGAATTTGAACAACATCGTCTAGGCGTGCAACCAAGCCATTATAAGGAGAGAAGAGCCATTCAAAAGGCTCACAGAGGTGGACCTAGTTGGAAGCACTAACGAAGTCCAAGATCCCAAGTTGATCCTCAACTCGTTGTTCCTCACAAAACAACAATTCAATGAGCAGGTTGATATTTTTAAAGGATTGTCAATTGAAAAATTCTATGGCATAATTGTGTATGATGAGAACACCATAGATAACTGGCTATTGACTACTCCGTAAAAAATCAAGATATTGAAGAAGTACTACATGGCATTTCCATTGATCGATGAGATTAGGAAAGTGAGTTGTTCAATATTAAAATCCAACATGAAATCAACGTGGCTCCTATGAAAGGCTACATTGAGGAGTGGTTCAAGAAGGCTATCAACAAGCTGACAAATGAAGGATAAGAAGCAGTTGAGACGGTTCCTGTAACTGTCAATGAAAATGATAAAAGGATATCAGGGAGCAAATGAAGAGTGAGCGGCCATCATAGTAAGTTTACGCTGATCACATCTTTCTTTTCTTTATCAAGTCCTTCATCCAGTTATTCCACCTCTTTCACTAGAAAGGTTTAACAAAAGACTGATAACTTCCTTTTTTTCTTCTTACCAGGTCTTGTTGATCCTTCCACCACCCACCGTCTTCTTTCTAAAATCTTATTTCTTGTATTTATTTTCTTTATGGTCTGCGGGAGCCCCAATCCTAGTCTTTAAGACAAATGCATTTACATTTTCAGGAATATGTAATGAACTATATATTTTTTTAGAATTCCAAAAGAACTACTTTGGGACAATATCGACTATGCTTTGTAACCCTGTTTTCGGAATATAAAGTATTTGAGGTTGATCTATCATTATGTTTATTTGAACTTCTCATGTATCCACTTTGTTAAAGTTCTCTTGTGCGTGCAGACCATCTTCTTTTTGTTTTTATGTGATCAGAAATATTTATCTTATACTATGATGGGTGTGAAGAAATTTTGTTTATTTTAAATGTGTGATTCCTGTTCCTCTCTCAAGAACTTTATTTAAAAAAGACAACAAAAACGTTTTCCTTTTATTTACTCATTATATTTATGTTTCTTTGAGTTACTATGACGAACTTCTGTCAAGTACCACATTCTGAGTATTTGAAAATCTCAAGAAAATCCAAAGAGGAGTACCACCTCTATAAAAACGCAGGGGGATTTACATCCTCGTGAGGTTGTCATTTCAGTCATAACGGATTCAAGCATCAACAAATACTTATCCCCCAAATCTTCGTTCGTGTCCATCTGCTGTTGGCGATAGATTTTATTCATTATCTTCAATTTACATCATTTACATATTACATCACTTTGGCTCTCGACCATTCATTACATTTACAATATACATTGCTAGTTTGGGGTTTGAAAATGAGGATGTCATATTCCCCTTGCCCTACAAACTGCACCATCCTCAATGCACATAACCATACAATTTACACATTGACATATATAAAAACATTACACCACAATACTTGATAATTTCACAACTTAATGACTCACTCAACAATTCCTACCAATAACTCTCTTTTCCCCTCAAATCACACATTGGTTGGACATGAAATCTCATAGTTGTGGTTCCAGGAACTCCAGTTTCCAAAACAAAGTCTTCATTTGCTTATGTACAAATGTACATTCAATTTTCTTCAAAATTTACAAAAAATTGTGGGTACACTTCCTGCATGGCTTCCTTGTGCTCTCATGTCACGTCTTCAGGACTGTAGTAGATCAATTGAACCTTTACCAAGCCTATGGCTTTGTTTCTGAGCACTTTGACTTTCCGGTCCAGGATGCGCATTGGTTCCACCCGAAAATCCCCTTTGTGTTCCACCTGGATCACATTCCAATCAATCACATGATTAGGATCAAGCACTTACTTTTTTAATAAAGACACATGGAACATGTTATAAATTCTCATGGATGCAAGTAATACTAGCATGTATGCAACTGGTCCTATTTTTTCTAAGACCTCAAAAGGACCACAATATCTCGCTGCCAAATTTGGGCAACTTCCTAGTTTCAACGAGATTCTATTCACTTAAACTTTTAAAAACACATGCTCTCCCACTTTGAATTCTCTACGTGTTCTTCTTTTATCGACACAACTATTTTCCCTATCTTGTGAAACTTTCAAATTCTTCCTGATATTTACCATCTGTTCTTCCATTTTCTTTAACAATTCTGGCCCAATCACGACTCTATCTGTCGGGTTATCCCAACTTCTTGGTGTGTTGCATTTTCTGCCATATAATGCTTCAAATGAGCTCATCTTCATTTTTTTTCCTGATACCCATTGTTGTAAGAAAACTCAACTAAATTGATATAGTCCTCCCACCTAGAAGGTTTTTCCATTACAAACATTCTCAACATCTCTTCAATTATCATATTAATCATTTATGTCTTTCCATCTGACTCTGGGTGATATGTTGTACTAAAATTCAAATTGGTCCCAAATCCTTTGAATAAACCCTTCCAAAATTTGGAAGTGAACTTGGGATCTCAGTTCGACATTATTGCCTTAGGCGCACCATGTAGCCTAGCAATTTCTCTCATGTAAATTTATGCAATATTGGTTGCCTTATGAATTACTTTTACTAGAATGAAATGTGTATCCTTTATAAGCTTTTCCACCACTACCATGATGGAACCATGCTACCTTGTTGTCTTATGCAATTTGGTAATGAAAGTGACAGTAACACATTCTCATTTCCATTTAGGAATGGGCAATGGATACAACAATCCAACTAGATGTCTGTGCTCAACCTTTACCTTCTTGCATTCCATGCATATGGCCAAATAATCAGTGATATATTTCTTCATACCAGGCCAAAATTTTTGTCCTCTTACAACCGTAATAGTTTTCTGATATCTTGGATGTCCAACGTATGGCACATTATGCATTTCCTTTAGAACTAAATTTCTCAATTCCTAAGAATTGGGAACATAAACTTTGTTCCGAAATAAGAGGATTCCATCTTCTTCCAACTTGTAATCTTTATATTTTTGTAGTATATCATTATGTTGTAAGTTTTCTTTAACTTGCACATAATATTGATCTGTTGTTACAACCTCTAGAATTCTCTCTTTTAAATCTGTCATGTACATATTAATGGTTGTAGCATTCATTTTATGCACCATTATGTTGAGTGTATCAACTAGCTTGTTCTCTTTTCCCTTTATATGCTTGATGTCAAAGTTATATTCACTAAGAAATTTCAGCCATCTAGTTTGTCTAGCATTTAGTGTTGGTTGTTCAAACAAGTATTTCAAACCACTATGGTCTGTCCTTAATTCAATGTTTTTACCCATAAGGTAATGCCTCCACATCCTTAAGGCATGCAATATGGCTACCAACTCTAAGTCATGTGTGGCATAATTTTTTTCATGCTCCTTCAATTTTATAGACTCATAACAAATCACATGTCCATTTTGCATAAGGAATCCATTGAGCCCTTCTTTGCATGCATCTGTGCACATAAAAAAATATTCCTCTAGATCCACAACTTTCAGTATAGGTGCATTGGTTAATAGATATTTTAAGCATTGGAAATTTTCTTCACACTTGGAACTCCATTCAAATTTTACTCCTTTCTTTTGCAAATATGTTATTGGGTGTGCAATCCTAGAAAATCCCGCAATGAATCTCTTGTAGTAACCAACTAGACCCATACATGATCTAACCTTTGAAATGTTTGTTGGTGATGGCCAACCCTTGATTGCTTCAATGTTTTTTCGGATATGTTGCTATGCCATCTTCTGAAACAATGTGGCCCAAATAATAGATCTTCTTTTGATAAAAAGTGCATTTACTCAATTTGACATACAATTGGTGCTCTCTCAACACTTGTAGCACCATCCTCAATTACCTCTCATGCTCCTCTTTTGTATTGGAATAGATAAAAATATCATCCAAGAATACAATGATTTTTTTTCCAAGAAATATCTAAACACCCCATTCATCAGACACATAAATGTAGTTGGTGCATTTGTCAACCCAAAGGGAACCACCACAAATCCATAGTGTCCATACCTTGTATGAAAGTTTGTTTTGATAGTATCCTCTTCTCTGATTCTCGCTTGATGATAGCTTGACCTCAAGTCAATCTTGGATAATATATTTGCTCCTTTCAATTGATCAAAAATATAATGAATCCTTGGCAAAGGATATTTGTTCTTGATGGTAACCTTGTTCAGTTGTCTGAAGTCAATACACAACCTCGATGTTCCATCTTTTTTCTTGAAAAAAAGAACTGGGTCACCCCAAGGGGAAACACTTGGGCATATCTACCCTTTATTTAACAACTCTTCTAGATGCATTTGCAAATATTTTATATTTGGCGTGCTCATTTTTTAGGTTTTCTTAGATAATGGGGCAACTCTAGGCATTAAGTCAATATAGAAATTTATATCCCTCTTTGGTGGCAATCCTGACAGCTTCTCAAATACATCTTCACACTCTTTCAAGACTGGATAATATTCAATACTTGGCTCTTTATCCTTCATTGTCTCTTCCATATGCGTTGCATATATCTGACACCCTTTTCTAAAACTTCTTTTCAACTGCAATACTGAAATCTCTCGGATAGATATAGGCCTTGGAATACCTTGCACTATCCTTGAATTCCCTTCCTTATAAAGACATGTGAAAAACTTATTATAAAAATCTAAGAAAGCACGATGCTTTTATAGCCAATCCATACCAATAGAGCAGTCATAAGACCTAAGCGATATAATGTTCAAATCCGCTCTAGTGTTAGTTCCATTCATGTTTATCGGGTAATCATTAACAAGCTCATTAATTCTTCTCTTGGTTCCAATAGCTAGTTGAACTAACCAAGATTTTTCATGCTTACATTTCTTCAATTCAAATATTTCAACTAGATTTGGATCTATATAGCTATGACGAGCTCCAGAATCAATCAAAATAGCTATGGGTTGATTATCAATCTTACCTTCCACTTCAATTATATGGGATTGATAGTATGCTTGTCTATTGTCCAAGGCTACATAGATCCTTGGCATGCTTATGCCCACATATTCTATTGTCTCTTCTTTCTTGATGCTATGCATAGTATTCATTTTATCTCCTTGGCTAGGACAATATTTATACATGTGATCTCCTTCACATTCCCAACACTTTATGGGTTGTTGTCTTGGCCTCTTTCCCAATAATTCTATCATTTTCTGAGTTCCTTGAGATGGATTCCCTTCCTGATGTGATTGAGAACTATTCCTTATGAAAGGTGGATTGAGTCCTTTCTTCCTTTGATCCATCTTTCCTTTCTTCTTATCATCCCATGCCTTTTGGAAGGTTGGTCTTCCTCTATTTCGCTCATACAAATACTCGGGCCTTCCTTATGGCTTCTTCTAAATTCTTGGACTCATCAAACTAAATTTTATCCTTGCAGAAGGATGACAGTCCACTTAGGAACCTCTGAAATTTTACCTTGTCATCCCTAACGAAGCTCACATACCTAAGAAGTTCCAAGAACTTTATCTCATATTCATCCATGGTCATGTTCCCAAGTTTGAGTTCAAAGAAATCTTGCATATTTTTGTCATAATATTGATCTGACAATTATTGCAGCTAGAAATATTTCTTGAATTGTTTCCAAGAAATTCTCTTCTCATCAAGGTGCTTAACCTACTTTAGTCGATCCCACCACATAGATGCCTTTCCTTGAAGGTGGTAGACTACAATTTTGGATTTTTCATTCAATGAGTAATCATGTAACTAGAAATATTTCTTCGTTCCCAACAACTATGCTTCTACATCTTCTGCTCTTTTGTTTTCTCCATCAAAATATGGTGGATTAATTTTCTTCAGCTCCCATTGCAAGCTATGTGACTCATGTCTCCTTCTCTGATGTCTAATCGGTGACATATTTGGGATACTATCCATCCTTGAATGTGCATATTATCTTCTGGTCAAGTTCCCTAGGGAATGATGATGTTTATTCCTGCTAATACTCCTTGATCATCTAGGTCATTCATGATCATCTCTCCTATCATGAGATCTAGATGTTTCTACTTGCTTGGCACTAGCTTCTTGCTTTGTGCCCAAATCATTGTTGACTTGATTTTGCACCATATTCAACCTTTGTAGCATCTCCTCCTGATCTTTCATGATTCTTTCATATCGGCTCTATATATTTGCACTTCTCTTTGCAAGCTTCGCATTGTTACAGGCTCCTACCCATCTCTTCTTCCATTAGAATCAGTCTCAGCATTACCCATGTTGACATGCAAACCTACGATTTATTATTCGTGGATATAAGACCCTTGTGCATTATCCACATCTCTAGTTCTCATATAGGAATTAAAGTTTGCTTTCCTATATCTTTAATTCTGCAAGAATGTGCACACAATAATTGTTGTTAGAATTAAGCATATTGCAAAATATTTCCTAATTAGATTATACGTCATTCTTGATTTCAAATTATGAAGAATATAAATGAAGTATTCCAAAATCTGATTCCTTAAATACATTTTTCTGTGAAACAACTATCCAATGGTTGTACTCATGCCTCATTATGAGTTATGAGCGATAAGTTACAACATTCACATGTTGCAATTTCCACCTTCTTACTGCTACATAATTAATTTATTAAATTCTGAGAAACTTTTAGCACCCAGTTTAAAAATTTGGACGGATATGTGTCTTCTCCTTCTTGAGACCTTTCTGACAACTATTCATTTTCTCAAATCCGAGCTTTGAGTTGAAAGTTATTATCCAGATAATTTTTTACTCTTTTTCTCGTTTTATCCATGTATGCTACATGTATCTTATTTATTTTTCTGCACGTTTTCACAAACCTAGATCCATAATATGGATCCTTGGTTGTCTTCTATGGTTCATACACTTTCCATATACTTCCCTTGTGCCTCAACTGACTTCTGAGCAAGGATTTATGCCCTTTGGAAGTAAATTGGTACCAAAAGTTTACCCTAACTGTTTCAGCTGTAACTTTCTCATATGAGCTCTGTTTTGTGCCTGGAATAGCTCATTACATAGCTCTCTCTGAGTTCTTTTATTCAAGATGCAAACATATATTGTACCTTGTTACACTTTATTCTCGTGGGTTATGATTGCATAAAAACATCGTTTAGGGCCTCAAAGTTGCCTCACAAGTTAATGACCTTCAAAAACTCAAAAAATTCATATAAAATTGATGTTTTAAATGTTATAAGAGCCATTTAAATATGAGTCATTGATCTCAAATCAGTTGATATATCAGTCATTGATATGACTCTATCGTCCATCAACGATCAACGTTCTCCTTTGGGCATGCACAAAATTTTCCCAAAATTGTCGACCCAACCGTCAACCATCGGTCCATTCCTTTAGCAACCAATTCACAACGCAACGCTAAATTGATCGACCTGGCCATCGGTCATCGACCATCGATGATTTTCATTGGTGAATGAATCTCTTTACCAATTCGGCCAACCCCTGACCATCAACCATCGAAAGTTGGCCATTCCTGTTGGTCGACGAAAAAAGTTCTCTAATCTCGCCGACTCGATAGTAAGCCCTCGACCATTCATGATGGTTGACGTGGAATGACACATGGATGATGAAATGGAATGACATGTCATCACCCTCTTTCATTCATTGGTCATCAACCATTTCTCTTGGATGACTTGAACACCTCGCCCAATCGGATAACACCCGACAATTGACCCATCAACCATCGATATTTTCTCTTGTTTGACTCCAAAACTTCGTCAAATCGACCGACTCCCAACCATTGGTGATTTGTCTTGCTTGACTCCAAAAATTCATCGAATTGGCCGACACCCAACCATCAACCCATCGACCATCGGTGATTTCTGTTGGCGACCAAAACACTTCGCCAATCTGGCTAACTCGACCATCGATCATCGACAATTTCCTTTAGCCAACTCCAACACTTAGAACATTTTCGATCAATCTCTGATTAATTTGGGTTGTCGATTAATCATGGTCATTGATTTCCCAGATCCTGGCAACCTTTAAAATCCTCATAAATTTTTAAAGTTATCAAAATGAATCTAGGCTATCGATCTCAAGATTGAATGCGATCTCGACCATCGATTCTTCAAACTCTTCCCAGCTCCGTCGACCTCCATTAAAATGCAAATTTTGACCTTGCATGATGAATCTAACTCTGTAATTCCACTGATTGATGCCATTTAACATCTCAGATAGTCTTGAGGCAATTATATATTAGAGTTTTCTCACGACTTTGGGGATTTCTCTCTGGTTATCAACATTTTCCCTCAAATTCATCACAAATCGAAATTTGTGATAACGAATTTGCCCAAATTCGCACTGGTTCTTGGCCCATATGGGTCCAGTGTTGAACTTAAGATCCGATACCACTCTGTAATGTACCCATCCCCCATTTGGGTCATGTCATTGTTAAAATGATCCAATTAAAAATTTTGAAACCAAATATATATGCAGAAATAACACACAACATGGCATTCAAACTCATGCACCTATCTATGCTACTTGGAAACATAATTGTAACTACTATAACTATGCACAAAAACAACTAAACAACATACAACATCATGCAACCACAAAAATATATATCTAAATGCATGTTTATGCTCACAACAAAAAACAATAACCAAATATATCTCAGAGTAATATGCACATCAAGTGTATCAACATTATACATGAATAAACACAACAAATAAAAACACTTTTCTTATAAAATGTGCAACCTGCTACAAAGGACGGAGGTTCCTCCCAACCGTAGGCTTGTTGTTCCATATCTTAACAACAAACCACCCCAGAGATGGGGCTATGAATCTACAAGAGACAGAGGTCCCCAAGGCTGACTAATGTCCCCCTCTCAAACATGTGAAACTCACAACTAATTCTAGTCCACCAACTCTCTTCCCCTCAACCTACACAACCCAAGGGATGGAATCCCCCTTCATTGTTCACAGTCCCTTAGGCCTTTCCACTCCCCTTCAGGGCTTCTATCACAGGTTGGAGAGTAAATCTACCTATTGGGACCTCAAGAATTCTACAGTTGCAATAGGAATTCGCCCAACAACAAAACATGTGTTTCCTTGGAAAACTTTGAACAACACGTTACTCCCAGGCATGTAGCCTCTTTCTCCATGAATTTTTAGTTCCAATTGGCTTCCAAACTTACCCGCAATAACTACCTTCAAGATTCAACATTCAGAACTCCATTGTTGGCCAAAGAACTCCATGTAAAAATTACTCTCCTTGCAAAAAACGTGAATGTGTAATTCTAGTCTCCTACCCCTACGAATTTCCTCTCTTTCTCTTACTTGTTTGACTTGCACTCTTCCCGAAGATGATTTTTCTCAGCCCCTGTGCTCTCAATAGCTATGGGATGTGACTCTCACACTCACCCTCTTACATGAATTTAATGATCGGGATCTAGGACACTCAACAACTAATAAACGGTTCATGGCAAGGGTAATTTAGAAAGAAATGGTTTAGGTGTAATAAACATGGGTAAAATCTCACCCTTGGACCCCTCCCCTCTCTTGTGTATACTTAGCCCCCAAATCTCAGTCAGTGTCCATCTGCAACCGGTGATACATTCTATTCATTATATTCAATTTACATCATTTACATATCACATCGTTATGGATTTCAGCCATACATTACATCTACAATATACATCGCTAGTTTGGGGTTTGAAAATGAGGATGTTACAATTTTCAATAATGCATAAATGCAAGTTGTAGGATGTTCAACAATGGTTTTGGCTTCCGCAACAAGACTTTCTTTGCCAAGAAATCAACTAAGTATAGAGGGTGTAAAGAGAGTGTAATGTGGTTATAGGGAAATGTGGGACCCCGCGAAAGGAAGGAACAAAAAATCAAGTAAGTATAGAGACTTGCAGGTCTGTTAGCTTTTAGGCTTGTGGAGATAAAAGGAACGCCTTCCCTCAACCTGCATTTGCGAAAAATGGCTAAGTATGGAACATCTAGAAAACTACACCAAGTACTACCAAACCACTAGAACATTGATCAAGGAAACTTGATCAACGCGACTTCTCTAAGAAAATTATGCAAGTAGGTTGTAGGTAATAACTTCTCCTTGGAGGTCACTGGTTCAAATCTAGAGGGGGTAGGGTATGTATACCTTTGTATACTTTAGTAGTCAAATTGATGCGCGAAGGGGGTCCCTTGTCCCACAAACAAGGGGGTCTCATACAACAATTTGGTGTATTTCTTGGTTGCGACCTTAAAAATAGATTATTATTATTAGTATTATTACTAATTTCTTCCAAGTTCTAATCTTATCCTTATGTTTTCCAACTCTATCTTTCTAAACATGATCCCACCATAAAGCAACACGTTCTTTCAATTTTATAATAGTAAACTTTATTCTAAATGGATCCTCTACTTTTTCAAAATCAAAGTAGATTTCTACTTCACGAGTTCAATCAATCAATACACCTTTAACTATCATCAAAACAAGATACTTATATTCTAGAATTACTTGTGTCTTTGTTGGGTTGTTATATTCTTTGCAGTGAAAGTCTAGTTGAGTTGGATCGACTCAGAAAGAAAATAGAAGTTCGAAGTGATCAACTGGTCAAACTTGAATTCGAAGTGATCGATAGCAAGTTGAGAGGTCAGTCGACAAGAGTTCGACATGAGGTTGTGTGGAAACCATCTGAATATTGAATGGAGTTTGAATGGTAGTCGACTGGTAATATGACTAGTATTCGACTGTTAAAGAATCCCGAGATTCATGGGATTTGAAGCCAATGATCTGCATGGATCTATAACCATTTTTGGGTGCCTTTCTTTAGGGTTTTTCCAATTGTAAAGCCTATAAATATGGTGTGTTGTAATATTGTAAAGGCTAATCAATAATCGTGAGATCAATCTTCTAGCGGAATATTGTTGGTCATGTAGATGAAGCTGAAATGACTACATGGTTGTTCTTGCATAAGAAAGAGGGTATGATGTCGATTGTGTCTTATGTGTAGATCAAGGCTAAGCATGTAACCTTTTATTCTAAATGAATAAGACAACAAGAGAGAAAGACGCTCAAGAAATGTTGGTTTTCCAGGGTAAAATCTCTCTGTACTGTGCGATTGCTTTGTCATTTATTTTCTAAGCTTAAATTTGTCTTCCTCTCTTATACTAGGTTTAGCATGGAAGTATATTTCTTGAGATGTGGTATCAAAGCTTGGTTTGAAAATATTCGATTTAAGCTAAACCTTAGGTCTAGTCAGAGTTGTAAGCCAGATATCTTTAAAGTTGTGCTTAACAAACGACAAGTAGTTCAGGAATAGAGATTGAAAAATTCAACGACCATAATTTTGAGCTTTGGAAGCTTAAAATTGAAGATCTCCTTGTAGATTGAGAATAATGGGAAATAGTATGTCCAGGTACCATTCTGATAGGTATGTCAAAGGAAGAATGAGAGAAACTTGAAATAAGGGCAAGGAGTATGATTTGACTATGTCTTGCAAATTCGGTGTTGTTGAATGTCTCAAGTGAAGACTTGGCCAAGAAATTGTGGGACAAGTTGGGGAGCTTGTACTAGTTGAAATCCCTGCTAAATAAGTTGTTTCTTAGAAATAAGTTGTATCTTCTAAGTATGAGTGATGGTAGTTCAGTAACTGAGCATTTGAATGCATTCAACACTATAATAAGTCAGTTATCATCTGTAGATATCAAAATCACTAAGGAAGAGAAATGTATTATCCTATTATGTTCTTTGCCAGAATCTTGGGATAACTTAGTCGTGGATATAGGGAGTAATTCAACCACATTATCTCTAGAACACATGGTTGCATATCTACTGTTAGGAGAAATGAGAAGGAAAAACATGGAAGGATTGACTAAAGATTCTTTAATGGTGAGGGGTCAACTGGTTGATAGAGATAAAGGAAAATTCTCCGGTACACAGTTTAAGTCGAAGGGTAGATCTAAATCCCTAGTTCATTCTGTGAGAAGATGTTGGAAATGCGGTAAAGTCGGGCATTATGTTGACGATTAAAAACGTTAATGAAGTTTCGCCCGCAAAGTGTTGCTAAAGCCTATTATTATAAAAGCTAAATAATACTAGTAGGTGGGACCCCCTTGAACTATTGAAGATCATATCTGTTCATTTTTTATGTTATGATGATGTGCGAAACGACTTACATGGTTGATGAGATCTTGTTGTTATTGGCTATTATTTGAGCTTATGAAGTGTTGGTTCCTTATGTTACTACAACCTATGCTATTCATTGATATCCTTGCTATTTGTTCTTATCGCATCTGCATGACAAACATGTTAGTGAAAATACATGAAAGGTAGTTTGGAGAAAAGAAAAAATACTATAACAAATGCAAAGGAAAAGGGATCTAATTCTGCAATTTTACTATACCACATACCAACAATTGGAAAGAAATAGGGAACAATGCAACAGTTGCAAAGGGGAAGAATTTAAACTATCCTATATACTATACTATATGCATGAAAGACTTAATGGTTATGGTTAAATCCTAGCTAGCAATTTAATGGCCATGCGATTTAATTGAGTTATGGGGTTGATATAC
>ML798753.1:234430-280429 GCA_009831015.1 Picea engelmannii | reverse complement strand
CTAGACGCCTAAGACATAAGGATAAATTCCTTTGCAGGACTTGTGAAGGAAATCACCTTACTCGTTTGTATCCAGCTATTGTTGGAATACCAGAAGCGTGGGGCTCACCTAAGGGCCCTTCAGATTCTGAGGTGATGTAGGAGAATCGTTGGAAAGAACGCGGAGCAGAACCAATCAGCGCATGGGAATATTTCTAAATATCAACGCTGGCAGTTATAGCGCATAATTTTGAAATACGCCTGAACTTCAGCGCTGGAAAAATCTTTGAGGCACGCGTGAACAATTATGAGCAAAGTGGGATTTTCCACTCCGACTCTGGACTGTGACTGATCCAAGATAGTCGTAGGATAGTCTTAGATTATACACGTATTCAGGGGGAACCCTAAGAACCCTCTGAGTTAAATAGATGTTTTGTAATCCCAAATGAGGTTGGTTGCATATGGATGTAAGTTGATTGCGTGTAGTTGTAAGTTGATTCCATATAGCTGCAAGTAGATTCCAATTCATAGGAGAATTCTGAATCTTACAGTTTTTGTGTTAATTACAGTTGTAATTGTTTTTTCTTTTGAATAGAACAGAGGAAAATTGATCCAATGTGTGGTGTGTATAATGTTTGCAATTCTTTGTTGTTATGATTTCATGAGTGAATGAGTGATTTCCATTGCGAGTGGATGGAACTGTGAATGTTAGGATAATTCTCAATCATTTATCTTCTGTCGAGTGGTGCAAGGTGTGCACACAGAATGCAAGGAGTGCATTGACGAGATCTGTTTCGATTCCAAAGCTCAGAAGAGATAACATGAGATTTTCCTTTTCAAGGAGTGCAAAGCTACTACTCCAAGGTGTGCATATTCGTCTGCAAGAACTCGAACCTGCGTAAGGATCTATTGCAAAGTGCATGCACAGAGATGAAAGGAGAACGCTAGGAGGGCAAGAGGAATTTCTCTTAGAGAAATATTTCGAATCTGAGTTATCGAAATCCCCTGAAACACAAGGAGTGCGTGGGATTTCGAAGTCTTCACAAAGACCAAGCTCAAGAGAAATAACACTTCTCGTAAGTGTTAACGAAGTCTAAGACTTAGACTCGTAGGAGGAGAGAAGGTTCAGAACCTTCGAACACTTAGAAATATTCTAAGACAAGAAATATCAAAAGCTTGGGAGGAGGAGCAACAGAGATCAGTAGTCATCTGATCTTGCCAAGGTGCGTGAGATTTAACGCTTCGCACTCACAGAACCCCATCGAAGTTTGAGATCTGGGACTCCCGAACACCGAAGTGTCGAAGGAGATCTGGACCGTTGATCCAAAAAGGAACGTGTGGCACGAGATCGTGAGCTCCAGGTGAAGTCACTCCGAAATAACGCGGAGGACAAGAGCTTGAGATCATCGAAGCCCGGAGAGCCGAAGAAACGAGAGTCCTCGATTTGTCGATGGACACTTGTCAGCAGATCGTGCGCTCCGAGAAAATCATCGTGGGATTTTCAGTTTGAGAACTGAGATCACAAAACCCTGAAGTCCCAAAGTCCCGAAGTGATTCGTAGCCATCGGATCCAGAGGAGACGTGTCGTGAATCCGTGGACTCTGGGTAAAGTCTCGAAGTGAATCTGAGCCATTATATTTGGAGGAGGTGTGGCGAAGATCCAAGAACTCCCGGTGAAGACCTGAAGTGATCCTCGACCGTCAGATCGGGAGGACACGCATCAGTGGATCACCGACTCCGGATAAAATCCATTGAAGGAAGAGCGAAATTTGAGATTTGAAATCTCTGGAGTCTGAAGACCCGCAAAGATCGCAACCGTTGATCTGAAGGGACAGGTGTCAGCGGATCTTTCGTTCCGAAATATTTCCCTGCGAAGGAAACCAAGATTTGAGATTTGACAATTTCGGAGCCATGAATTCTGAATTGACAACAACCATCAATTTGAGAGCAGAAACTTGGACCGTTGATCTGTAAGAGGAAATCTCGGTCGCCCATTCGCCAGCACCGTCAAGATCGTGAGATCGATGGTCACTCTGAGTTGTGGGGGTGTGAGTTGCACAAACTTTAATATATTGAGATCGGGCCGCAATCCAAACTGTGGTTTCTCCCAAGGGACACGTGGGGACTCTGGATGAATTGCGGGCCGAAAAGTAGTTTGGTCCCAAACCACTTGTGGTTGTGCCGCAGTCACGTGGTCACGTGAAGGGGTCTCCTAAGGTCATATCTGCAGAGAGGGCCAAGAGAAAATGTATGAACATTACATTATGAGGTTTTGCAGAGTGTGAGAGGAAAGTTTGTGGGCATTGTGAAGCCTGCACAGGGAGCCGAGAGGGCATGTGGTTAACACAGAATGAAACCAATGAGGCTTTAGAGAGTCAATTGACTCAAGAACTTGAAGATCCTGACCTGGAGTTCGTGTATCCCTTAGAAGAGAAAGGGGGGGACTGCATCACAAGGCGTATGTGGTTTCCCCACACCCTGTTTCTCTTTTGATTGACACGGCAGTAATACCATTGCAATCCTCTCCGGAACACACCCACGTTGTTGAGGGTGATGTGTCTTTTATCCCTGTTATCTTGCATCCTCTTCAACCTAGAGTTGAAGAAGTGGTCGTACCAGTGAAATCTTTGGTCCATCCTACTCCCTTGTGGAGGATGATGAATCCTTTAACCATGTCGTCATTATTCTTGATCCTGCACCTTCTGAACAAGAGAGGTTTTTTCTCTCTCCAAGTACTCTCCCTCCAAGTCTCGAGGAGGTTCCCTTCGATTGGGATGGCCTTGTGAGGTATCTAATTCCCCCTCCTATGTCTTTTCCTATAAGAGACATTATCTGATATATCACGGAGACGATAACCTTCATTAGCACTTCATCCTCCTCGACTTGGAGAGATTTGGGTTTTCCCAAGATTATGTCGGTTATCCATAAGATGTTGACATTTCATAGAAGTCCATCACGGGAGCCTTGGCCTCCCCCGTGACTGGTCACCTAGAATCTCCCAAACGATTTCTAGTTAAGCTCTTTTTCGACTCGTTTAAAAAGCGAAAATATTTTCAAGTGATGTGTCCCTTTCACACTCGTTAAGTTGGAATTTAAAGGTCATGAGTATTAGTTAATCTCTTTTCAGACTCGTCTTCAAAAAGAAAAAAGATTGTCAAGTGAACTTGTTGCTTTCACACTCATAAATTGGATTTGAAAGGTCGTTTATTTGGCAGTGGCACAAGTTTATCCCTTTTTCACACCAAGTAGACTAAAAGACATAAAAAAGGACATTTTTGGGCATTAAGTTGTGATTGTATCTCATGCCCTTGCTTGCAATATTGAGCCTATATCCGGTTCTCTCTTTGCGTTGTAAACTATTTGCCTCAACAGTTTTTGCATCCTCAACCAAGCAGAGCCTTGTTTATATCCTTCACAATTTGACAACCTATACCTAGGAGGGAACATTCCCCTGAGTGTCCATCTCCCGCATGCATTTCCTTGCATTGAGCATAGGTATGTTCCACTCCTGGAACTAGTTTTTCTTACTTACAACACTTGTTTCCTCCTCTATATCATAGCATTCATTTGTCTATGAAAAAACAAAAAAAAAATGGGTGGGAAGGGAGCATTATCTTGTATCGGTAGCAGTCGTGTCGCCTTTGAACAGAGAACAAAGTTTTTGAGTCAATTTATCATCATAATTTTGGGATTAGCATGGCCTTAGGAAGTTGAGCTCATTACAAAGTCTTCTCTACCGACTGGTTACTCTTCCAGACCCTATAGAGAGTTTTATTGATGCCTCCTGCATCTCATGGTTTCATCATCAGGTCTATGTTGTCGGAGTCTTCCATATCTCTCATGCTCTTGTTCAAAGGAAGTCTATCAACATGTGTCGGCCACTTCTCAGAAATCTTAACTTTGCATGTCGGCCATACCCTCAGTTTGTATCATAATCACATGATATTGTAGTCCTATCATGCACCCTGGTCCTACTTTCATCATTGGTAGGCAACCTTGAATCCAACATTCGACATTTCATCATTGGTCTTTGACTGGGTGGTTTTCCTTGTATTCAACGGCAAGACATCTATTCACACATTGAGATTCCTGCAGTGTCTTGGATGACATTAGCCTTATTGGTGTTTTCCTCGCCTTTGTCAGCAGTGTTCATCATTGGATGCTATTCAGAGGGTCTTTTTTCTGTCTCGCTTTCACTTAGCACACATGAAAGACACATAGGGTTGTTGGTTCGTGAACATCTTCTTCGTCCGATTTCCACCAAATCATGAAGCTCATGCTTTGTACCTTGTGTTGACTGATGAGAGATGCCTTAATGCTCTCCTTGCAGCAGGTCTCTTTCCATCGACTTCAGCCCATTTATTCTGGAAATGGGACCTAGAGTCTTATGAGTACCTTGAGACTTGCAGTCATTAGTGGAAATATCTCTCGCCATCGACAGTTGGGAATACATCAATGTCTCCTGATCGATGGATTCTTTAGGTGTTCGATGTCGACTCCTTTGTTCACACTTGTAAGAATGTACTCGGTGCCTTGATACCTACTTTCATTATCGATAGGTTGTCTCACGTTTATTAACAATATACCTCAATGACTGGTAATCAAATGATGTCTCATTGTGTTCGACCTCAACTCCTTTATTCACATGATGTAGACTTGCACCCTTGGCGAAATGTGTAGAAGAATTGAAGACATCACTATGTGGCCACAGCTTTCCTGAGTTGTTGCTTCCTTTTCATTGGACCAGTGCCTATATGACTTCAGTGATCATGGGATATCAGATTGTACTCCATTATATACAGATATCTTCAGATTGGTTTTGATATTGGTTCCACTGGGCCTTGTTCGTGACTATGACAGCTTTTTGGCATGTAACCGCATTTGTATTTTCCTATTCATGGCCATGGACACTTGTTTGGTATATTTTCACATGGATCTGTAGTGTAATTTTATTGGCAACCATGTATGCAAAGTCAGTACAGAATGTAATGAGCAACTAGTTCTTCCAGCTGGTTCCCCATCACTCCACTTCTATGTTGTTTATAATGTATTTCATCCATCGTAGATACTCCTTTGACCTCGCACATTAGGGGGAATCTATTATAGCAAAATTTGCCTCACCCTATGCAATTTTTCGCAAAAGGCCTTTTTCCATTTCCTTATGCAGACTTATCATCCCTATTTGTAAAATACAGAGCCAAAAATACATATTTTTCCACATGTACGCATCTTTCCTACTATACAGCATGTGTATATGCAGGCTACTCCACTACATCCCGCATACATCAGGATTTGTGCTAGAAAATGAAAATTAATGTCGGGTTTCCATGTCACAACAGGAGATCTATGATCCTTGGCCTTCCATATACTGGAAACGTTCCGACTCGACCCTTTGGTTCCATTTTGAAGGCTATAAATGGGCCAATTCTGATCTATGGAAGGGGGAGAGAGAATTCAACTTTGAGAGCAAAGATACTCTAGAGAAATTATTTACTTCATATTGAGTCTGCATCCCTTTGTCCTTTAAGTCTGAACACAGTGTTCAGACCCCAAGCTCTTCCCTTATTGATTGAGAACCTCATTGTTTCTCTTTTATGAGCTTGTCTTTGGTGGAGGATTGAAGTGGTGGAGACCCAGCTGAGAGGAACTTAGTTTCTTGGTTCTGAATCGTGCCGACACAGAAGTCTGTAATATTTTCACTTCTACTGATCATTTATTAATAGAAATACTCCTTTCCCGTCTAATTGATATCTTGCAAATATTTGAGTTATTATCCATGGACGTATTTGTTATGTATATTAATGCATTATGTTATCTAATGTGCTAACCTTTTATATTATCACCATATGCTTACTTTGATTGGTTGTTGAGAAATAGTTGCAGGTATACAACTTTGGTTCAAAGTGCTCAACAGTGGACTTCATCGAACATCTGGACGAGGTAGGTCTCTTTCTTATCTCGCTTGCATATTGGTTTATATAGCATGTTTTTGGGATAGAGTTGATTTCTGTAGTCATTTCCATCTGTTGTGGTTTACCCTAGCCATAGAGAGATTTTCCTCATTACATAGCCCAAAACATCAACCTCGCATTCTTTAAAAATAACATTGAACATACCATATTCAAGAGTTTCATGTTTTATCTGCTACACCATTATGATGAGGATTGTATGGAACAATGGTTTGATTCTTTATCTCATGTTGGAAAAGATGGATTTAACACTCATTAGAAGTATATTCCCCTCCATCATCAATACAAACAGTTCCAATACGAAATTGTGCTTCATTTTCATTCCATACATGAAAATTTTTAAATGTTTTAAATGCTTGAGATTTCCATTTCAAAAAATAAACCCAACACATCCTAGTGTAATCATCAATAAAAATCATGATATATTTATTACCAAAATCAAATGTAATAGGAATAGTGCCACACAAATAAGAGTGCATTAACTCTACTTTCTACATGCTCTCAAAGTGGAATCATGAAAAGGTTGCTTGTTGTGTTTACCAAGGATACATGCATCACATTGCTTCAAATTTATTGGACTAGTAGGAAAACCATAAACACCATTTTTCTTCAACATACGAATACTATCATAATTGATGTGCCTAAATCTAGCATGCCACAAGAAATTGGATGACAATGCACCTTCATTATGGTGAGAGAGGTATGCAAAATTTTGTGCATGTGCAGATGTCTCTTTCAGCTACAACAATCTATCATCCCCCCATCCTATCATTATGACCATGTTGTCGAAATGCCTCCTTATTTCAACTTGTCCATCAAAAATTTGAATAGTATGACCTTGTTGTCGAATGTGCACAAGAGACGACAAGTTCTTCCACAACTCAGGAAGATAGAGAATATCATGCAAAATAAAATTCAAGAATCCAGGGAATTTGAGCATGATGGTGCCAATTCACGTAGGTTTGAGACTGAAACCATATGCAAATTTTACTGCACCATCTCCATTGTCATTCAACTCCTCAAAGAAGTATCTCTGAAAATTCATGTGGCAAGTAACACAAGTTTCAAGCAACCATGCATCTCTCCAAGAAGAAAATGAAGTTTTGATCAAATCTTCATTTATGCTAATATTGCAATGAGAAATGAAAAAATGAGTTGATTTAGAAGCTTTTCATTTTTATTCCTTTTGTTCCTAATTTTGTTTATGTTCTCCCATGTGAGCTTACATGTATTTTCCTCGTGACCATTCTTACCACAATGAACACAGTGAAGATCAAATCTCTCACCTTGATTATGCCTACCCCCCTTTCTTTTGAAATTATTATTTTGATGTCCTCTCTTACTGCCTACTTCTCTAGAAGAATAATGTTATTGATTCTTCCCTTTTTGAACAAGGAAAAAAGTCTCTCCAATGGGATAAATTGTCTTCTTCTCGAAATCTTTCTCACATTTTGCAATTTTCTCCACCAAAGAGTCAAAATTGAGGGACTTCAATTGTCCACTAGATTGAAGTGATTCAATATAGTCAGAATATGTGGGGTATAGGGCCTGGATTAAGGCCATGAGATAATTTTCTATATTCACATTAGTAGCATCAAAGTCATATATGATGGATTTAATTTCGAATGCTAAATCCATGGGATCATTATCCTTCAACTCTAGGTTGAAGAGCTTCAACAATAATTGAAGTAGCTCCAATTATGAATGTGAATCATACAAATATTTCAACTTCTTCAAATCACCCCAAGAATCTTTGATAGATCTAATGTGATGACTCACCTCTTCACTTACATAAGCATTTATCAAAGAATATTTTTTCTTATCTTTATTTGTCTATATTGCAAATTTTTTATCTATTGCAGGTTTGGTAGGTGAAGTCTCTCTGTCACAAATATCATCCCAAAGATCATTGCATATAAGAGTATGCTCAATCTATATTGACCATTATGGATAATTCTCTTTGCCACTGAGCACCACACTAACAGTTGGGGCAAGAGAATGCATTTTCACCACCAAAATCAATATAAGCAATTATGTAAATTCTTCCACCTTGTGTGTGAAACACAATCCAAAATATATCAAGAGGATGGAACAGATAAGACCTTATATTTGAACT
Source organism: Picea engelmannii (assembly GCA_009831015.1). Lineage (NCBI taxonomy): Eukaryota > Viridiplantae > Streptophyta > Pinopsida > Pinales > Pinaceae > Picea > Picea engelmannii. The sequence continues at coordinate 272,366 of ML798753.1, read as the reverse complement.
ATGGAATATCGAACTCAAAAATGGAAAAATAAAGAGAAAAAGACAGATACCAACTTAACCTCTCACTTTAATTCAAATCATATCCTCAAAATCATTTTGTCCAAGGAGATCTACAATGTTTGGCTTCTTCTTTCTTCTTGATGTGCTAAGAGTCCAAACATTAAAAAACACAATAAATGCTACCCTAGGATGGCTCTGCACAACACTTGGATCTTTTAATCATGGGACGAATTTGATGAGTACAATGCCAAGAGTCTCATTTTAGTTGCTAGGAAAGCCGACATAGATAAAACCTACTAAATTTTCTACCAATGGTATAGAGAGAGGAATACCAATGGTCTTGAGGAATGTTAAATGTCAAGAGAATATCAATTTGTATTCCTTATTTCTCCTCCACGCCTAGAAAGTGGAATGGAAATGAAAATTATCATATATATTCAAACCCTCGTATTGTGATTTCAATTTCTTTTTTTTTCGATGGAATACATATCTCGGGAAACCCTCCAGGCACTTCCCCTCATTTTGAGGATGATATAGGAGGTAAACCAACAAGTTTCATTTTTGGCAGCCTAACCTGGAAGGGACATTGAGTGAGGCCCAATAATATTTATAGAGGCAACCAACATAGGGACTTGACCTCAATACCTTCTACTTGTAATTCATAGCACTCAACCACGCGAGCTAACCCACTTGGATTTGTGATTACAATTTCATGGAAACAATCCAATACTTTCTATGCCTCTTAACGAAGAAGGGACATGTAGAGGCAAAAGAGGTAAAGATGATGATAAATTTAGATTGTATCCTTGGGATTATTCTTCAAACTGTTTTTGAAGACGTGAAGTCTGATTGCCATCTGACTCTCTTCAGTTATTTAGAGTGCTTTGTTCCTTCTCAATTCTTGTCTATTCCACACAATGTTAAGCTCCAATACTTGAACAAAGTTGTATCCAGATGCATGCTCCCTGAGGAGAGTGAAACCGTCTGGAAAATAAATTAAATAAACCCATAAGGTGTTAATGTAATGTATCTAGGGAGGATAATATGGGGTACCTAGGGAGGTATCCAAGGGGACAATGAATGTAATGTGGCCATAATAATGGAATAATCCCAGTATTTAATTAAAAGGAAAGAATATAACAATAAGGAGTAGTTCACAAAAGACCCCTAGGAATACTCATGAGAAAGTATAAATACACATTAGTATCATTGTATTGCATATGTGTTGGATTGTATTGTCTTGTAGTGAATACCAGTCTCTCCACACTGGTAGATACACCTCAACCTTTAAGCCCTTTACAATGGATGTCCTGAAATTTTGAGGGGAAGAAATATACCCACCCTTATTTCTTTAGAAGGGAAAGGTCTTGATTGAAATGTCAACCATGGAATTTCCCGTAGCCGATCAAGATGAGAAAAAGTACTTAATATATATTTGGGTTGTCAATTATCTTCCCCTTTGATGTAAAAAATAACCTTCTCTTCACAACTTCAATCCCATGTAAAGTGAAAATACAATCCAACACATATTCAATACAATGATACTTGTGTGTATTTATACTTTCTCATGAGTATTCCTAGGGGTCTTATGCCAACTACCCCTTATTATTATATTATTTCCTTTTAATTTCATAATGGGCCTATTCCATTATTATGGCCACATTACATTCATTTTCCCCTTAGGTACCTCCCTAGTTACAACATTACAGTTAAGCCAAAGGTGACATGAAAACCAAAAAAAAAAGGTATATACAAGTAAGAAAAAATGGCACTTATAGGCCTAAGGGTAGAATATATTCAAGTATAACTTGTTGTATGGATTCTTGAGGATTTTTCCATGAGTACTAGAAAAAAATCATGCTCCCTTTCCTAGGCAACATTTAACAATGTAAGGACCTTATCATAAGGATTAAAATTTTCTATGATCTAACATGTCATGAGCTTGATCATGGACAAGAACTAGGTCACCTTTGTGACATGAGTGAGGGTGGAAATAGTGCCCATACTTGTATTTGGAACATTTTTTGTTAACCTCGTTGTTCTGTAAAGCAATACGACAGTCCTCATCTATGCTTCAATGCAACTAGTCTTTGATCGAGAGAGATGGTGTTTGGAAGAAGTTCGATAAACAAATGAAAGGAGGGGATCTCGCATTCGATGGGTAGGATTTCCTCTATGCCATGAATGAGTGGCCCACAAAGAGAGGAACAACATATGATCCCAATTAGATTTGTGTTTACTAACTTCCCATTTGAGCATAGTTTTGAGGACTTTGTCGATGAAATCACTTGGCCATTACCATGCAAATAGTATGGAGAGAAAAACTAATGCATTCCAACCTAAATACAAATCCAACTCTTGAAAGACTTTGTACTCAAAATGTGTTCCATTGTTAGATGTCATTTGTTTAGGAACAACAAATTGAGTAATGACATGATTAAGAAAAAAGAAAGATAATATGGTTGTAGTGTTTAAGGTTGGAATGGATTCAACCCACTTCTTAAAATAATTGATGGCCATAAAAATGTAATTTTTTTACCACTAACAATTGTAGGATGACACTCCATAGAGTCTAACTCCCAATTGCAAAAGGGATCAACAATGATCGTGGTGTGAAGGGGGGCTAGTGGAGCTCTAACCATAGAGCATAAATTTTAAAATTGGCACACTGCTTAATTGCTTGGATGCAATAAATAGAAAGGGAAGGCCAAAAATAACATGCCCAAACAATATTATTAGTAGTGACCATCCTTCAAAGATGGCCACAACAAATTCCACACGTGAAAATAATTTAAGACTCATTTGACTTCTTCGTGAGTGAGGAAACATCATAGGATGGTGTCGACTCCTCACCTATAAATAAAAACACCAATGAGGAGATATCAAGAAGCTTGGTGACATATATGTCATCAATCATCTCGTCCAATCTGACGTAGACCAAACTTTTGGGTGTGCAAATAAACCAAAACATCACCATACCAAGGATCCTCTAGTGAGATGGAAAAAAGGTGCTCATCGAGGAGGTTGTTATTAAAATGGGATCATATTGCACCCATGGGAAGATTAGTAGTGAACTTGGAAATGGCTAAGGCTTTATTACTCTTGGGAGTAGTAAAATTGAGATCATATTCCTAGATGATAACAATCCAATGTGCATATTTACTATTGATAATTTCAAATCCAAAGATGTATTGCATGGGGTTCGAATTAGCAATAAACTTGGTTTTCTGCAACAATATGTAGTGGTGAATCTTTTGGATAGAAATGACCACAATCAAAGCTAATATTTTGTCATAATTATAAGACAATGGGAGTTTGGATAAGTTATTTCTGATGTAATAGATGACATGCTTGTTGGTTCAATTTTAGACAAAGGTCCACATCGATGTCCAACAAAGGTGAGATCTATTGTAATATAAGCACTGGCATTTTCAATCCCCAAGAAGGAAAAGGTCCCACCCGATGTGCTATGTCGAGACTAAAGCTTGTACAAGGCTCACATAGTATGATTGTCACGTCTAACATCCAACCCATGACCCATACTTTCCCCTTAACTCTTATGCAAAAATTAATCCATCATATCATAATCAATATCAATGTATTCAGTGAACAAATGACTAACACTACCAAAACCACCATCTTACTTAAGCATGCAACATAGATTCAAGAAAATTATGGTCATTCAACAAAGTAGATAAGGAACAATAATAAAACACATCATCACCATATAAAAGGATGACAATAAAATTTTTAACTAGGGACCTCATTCCATTAATCTTTAGTATGAACCAATACATCATCCATTAACCTGCCAGTACTACAATTATATGGAGTAACATTACAAATGGTAGAAATAACATTAACCCCAAAATCCCTTACAATAGTTGTGACCCCATAGTAACAACAAATTTCAAGGATTAACAACAAAACCATCATAACAAACATAACCATGATTAACATCCAACCAATATCCAACCCCCTCAATTCTAAGACTTTACATTATATTATTTTGCGTATGAGGGATGTAAGGTACATTCAAAGTGTGTATGGACATTAGTATTATACCATTTCCAACTTGATGAATTCATTGTTATTTTCTTCTTCTCCAACCATGTGTTTTCATCCTTTTTCCACTCCATTCTTTGATCACATGGAATTACACCTATTATTATGGTTTTGATATTCATTTAGAACCAAGGCTCCTTGGTGCTCTTAATTGTCTCTCCTCCACATGGCACGACTCCCATTTACCCTGGTTGTTGATCCTGCACCACCATATTCCTTTTTATTGCTGCAACATGTTCGACTCCAAATTTCAAAATGAGAGGCTCAACAAGCCTCAACCACACGTATTGACTCACCCTTGAGTCATTTTTTTTTCCTTGGATTGACTATGCATCCTTAACAAATGAAGATCCCAACTCTGATACAACCTATAAAACTATATTCTTGAGGTCACGGAATTCATCCAATTCCTTGGTCCATTCCTCACCAAGATTTTCAGACCCACTAGGTATACATTTACTCGATCGAGATCAAGTGCATGTGGCTGATTTTATTGTACTAACAATCAATTGGTTTATGTGGATTTGTGGAGTTGATGCAATGCATTGTAAATCCCTAACACAGTTGGATAAATCTGTATTCCCTCTATATCTCCTCGAGCTTCTCTTCTCTGGAGTGGGGGTCAATTATTTTCTCTACTTTTGGTTGTAGCTGGTTGATTCTTTCTTGGATTCCTTCTGCCATTTTCTCCCTCTTCTTGACGATCTACACCTAGTTCTAGGTTATAGTGAAAATATCATTACATTATTTGGCCACCACTTGAATATTTTCCTTCATTTACTCGACCTAGATCATTGTGGGCTCTAGGATTTGTAGGAATCGGGACATCATTTGTTGTTTTATCAATCACCATGTGTCCTAGGTTTGGTTAAGATTTTGATTCCCCTTATTTATTATTGTGACTAAACACTGCATTTTGTCTACGATTTTTTTCAAGAGGGTCTCTAGCACTAGGTCGATAATTTCTACATCTTCTTCCCTTATAATTGGCCACATATGGATAAATCTACCATGTACTACCTCAATATGGTATTCGATGACCTATTTTTCTCACTATAGGTTGCCTACTTCCTCTAGCACATCATCCAATTGTCCTTACATTTGGTTATTTTTATGCATAGTTGTGTTAGGTCCCTTTCTGTTTTTAGCAACCTGTGCCCAATCTCATTCCCCAATATAAAGTGTTTCCTAACCAGGTAGTCAGCAGGAACATGGTAGATGTCTAAGGGTTAGGAGGCTTGTGAACGCAAAGGTGTCATTGGGTCCATGGAAGCCAAGGGTTGTTTGTGTATAGCTATATTGGTGCTTTGTCGATTGTTTGTCCATTGTAATTTGGGTCCATGCTAGCACCAAGGCAAATGGTTTCATTTCTAACTCTTTCCTAAACGTCAATAGTGATGTACTACACAATGTCAAAGTTATTTTGGCACTTTGACATCAACATGAACTAGTATTCACGATTTTGGGCCAACTATGTGATGATATTTAGGGTGGTTGCATGGGGCAATGGAGTAGTTAGAATGGATGGAGGTGGGACATTGGCCTCCTGGGTCGCATCGAAATTGAGTGGAACATCCTCCATCTCTTCATCATTTTTTCGCCTCCCTTCTCCTACTCATGTTTTCTCACATCTTATTATTCTTACTGGGTTTCTTATTCCTTTTTCTACTCTTGTTTCTCCTTGACTACTCCTCTTGTTCCCATTTCTAGTTCACCCCACCAACTGGGTGTTTCTTGGTATCTATGTCATCTCCCCTTATTTCCACGTGTTGTGTTTGGGAAGGGCTTCCATAGCCTTTTTGTGTTTGTTGTCTTGAGTCACAACCTTCATTCTAGTCATGACCCTCCTATTGTTGTTCTATCTATTGTATTTGTTAACCCTCAACGGTGTCTTGAGGGTCCAACTCAATTTTTGTTTCACCCATGGGTGATGGGAGATGTCCTTCTTGCGTCAAGTCAACTGCAACCTAAAGAAGGTTTTTTTGATTAACTTGCGCCAAGGGAATTGTATTAACAAGAGGGGGTGTGGCACTTACTTGTGGGGGATATTGTGAAGTCCCAACTTGGGTTTACTTAACTACATGGCCATGCCCTACACTCTTGTTATGGGTTAGGTTGCATCTAGTGGTGGATGAGTCCACAATTTCTTAGTGATAGGGGTTTGCATCAATATTTCCATGAGCTCTATAATCCCCTTTCAAACCTATAACTATGTCCAACTACCATTTGTAGTAGTGATGATTTGGGGCATATGGAAGGTGGGTTTCACTATACTGGTTGCCCCAAATGTCTAATATTCTTCCATGACCGGTCTCGATGAAGTCTCTGCCTCCAGTTATTTCCTCATTATTTTTTCCTATGTTGATTGGATAGGTATCATATCGTGGTACAAAATTAGGGCCCTCTCAAATTCCTCATCCCCCTCATGTATCTTTTTTCTTGGGGAAGAGGGAGAAGCTTTTGTGGTCTGTTGTGGTGGTTTTGATCCCTAGCCATATTTGTACTTCTTCTTTGATGGTGATGGTTGTTAGGATATAAGGTAACAAATTTACCTATATCCTCTATATGTCCTACATTATGGGCTTCACGTAATTGTTATCATGGGTCACTTCAAATCTCAACTACTACTAATAGTGGTTGATGATCTTAGTGGAAAACTAGGGTTGATATCAAGTTACTGCCACCATTTTTTGTGCTAGGATGTGAAGGCCTTGTCGTTGAACTCTAGGTGGCCTATTTTTTTCGATCCCTCCAAGGTGAAAATTCTACAAAGAACAATACTTTCTCTAGTTGAAGTCGCTAGTGTCCTTGTGGTGTATCCCAATTGAACATGACAAAGGCCGATAGGAAATAATCATAGTTAAATGCTAACATCTTTGTGTGGGTCTCAATAGTGGCCTCAATGAATTTGTTTAAGAATAATTGACACCAATTTAGGCATTGAACTTTTCAACACACCTCTGTTTTTGAGAGAATGTCAAGGTTACATTCTCCCTTCTTTTGTTGCCTCATCACATGGTAGGCACGAATCTTGGTCACCATCCTCATAAAAAAATTCTTAATAGATGCAATGTCTAGTCCCTTGTGGCCTTGATGGGTTATGTGGCATTTGTATAGTTCTTATTCACCATCTTTCTTAGGCCTCTTGTGCTACTAGAATTTTGTGTTAACTTTTGGCCCATCCATATAGAGACTTGCGAGGACGCAAAAATGTTATGGTGAGAAGGGGTAATGCTTATCTAGCTATAACTTCCCTTGATGTACTTTGTATTAGGAAATTGATGTAGCACTGAATTGGCATTGATGAGCCAAAGGTTGGGATCCACAAAACATTGAGAAGCAACAATATTTGAAGTGATTGCACTTCTTCAACCACTTTTTTTCTCCTCTCCCCATTGATCAATTGAACTTTGTGTGTGTAATATGTTGGTTATAACTCGAGGAACTATGCAATGTCCATGAACTTGTGCTCCACAATGGGTGTTTGTTCTATATTTCCTCTAAAATCCACCCCCTATGGGACTCAAGGTTCAATGGGTTCATCAAGGATTGCTTCTCTCCTCTCCAACATCATTCGGATATTAACTTTCCCCATATTTTATATTCTCGGTTATCTTCTTGTATACACCATTGGTAGTCCTTCAACTATCTCATGAAGTCTAATTCTATGGTATTTTCTCTTGTGCATATGCAACAACTAGTTCTCGGACAATTATCTTCTTCTTCAAGGTCTCAATCTATGGAATGACCTAAGAGGTTGGTAGAGTTAGCTTATATATCTCATGCATCGAATACCAAATATCTAGTTGCCATAAATTTGAAAAGCAATTTTATCTTTCCATAAATTTGAAAGTGATCTATCTATCCAAAAAACCTAAAAACGTGATTGTATCGGGTGGTAATCATGGCTTTTTCTAAGTGCACTCATTTCCATATTACCATCATAATTGGAAAGAATTTTGGCATGACATAGTTCGTCAAACTATCAACTCAAACATGTCACTTACCCATTAACCCCTACTCATATCATGTCCACTTTTATGATTTAAGGAATTTATTAATAGGAATCATATACCATTACTGGACCCACACCTACTAACATGACCCTTTGAATTTTTGGTTAATGATACAATGCGACAATGCAACTCAAGGACATTATCTTGGTATGATTTGACTAATTTAAATGAGAATTTTCCCACCAACCACAAAGATGGTACCTGGATTTCCAAAAATACTAAAATAAATTTGCAAACTCACATTGTCTACTCTTATTCCTGACTGGACTTCACTAACAAAAGACTCTCTTAAGCACATGGTTAAGATTCATCTGACTAATACAACTAGACCGATTGGCTCATCCATAGGGTCGATCCTTATGACCTAACTAAGAAATCATAATAGTGATGTATAGTTCTTCCTTTCAAGAGATTGGTATCTTAGCTATGGGGATGATTGAAAGGTATTAAGTGAGCCTCATTCACCCATCCCTCCTAGAGTGTTCCATCGATCTGAACCAACTTTTCCACTCCTAAATCCCAAATGGTCGTGACTAGGAAAGGTCATATCCAATGCATCTATAATTTGCTAGGGTTTTTGAGGTATATGTGATTCTAAAGTAGTACCAAACCACCTTTATCAAAACTTGTATTCTTGATATGGCGATAATGTTATGCCTTCTATTGCGACTTCTCAACCATCTGGTGATGTTGTGCTAAGAAGTAATCTTCCTCTAATTCCATTGGCATTGCAAGTCAGCGCTGGATCGACCCTTGATTTGACATCTTTATAGCATGCTCATTGAACAATCTTGGTATCAAAAATTCAATAGGCACTACCACCTCCCTGCAATAGACCAAACTGAAAGGAGTGTGCTTCGTCAACTTTTTGGCCATGGTATGGTATGACTAGAGCACTGCATGTACCCTCTCATCCCAATTGCCACATTTGATAAAACAAACCTTTGTCAAGCCCTGCTCCAATATTTTATTGATAGCTTTGACTGTGCCATTGGCTTACAAATGGTAGGCACTACTAGTATGGCGTTGCACCATAAATTTATGAGTCAATATTTTAATAACACTACTCATGAAATGATTACCCTAATTAGTCATTGAACTCCTCGGATATCCAAATACCTTCAAAAATCACAAGAAAGCACACGGGAACAGAACAAAGGGGCCCACAAGTTAGTTGATTAAGCTACTAAGAAGGAAACATAGGAGAGAGAGCATGGTTGATTACAATAAAACTTGAGAGGGAAGTACAGTGAAGATTTTGAAACACAACAATGATCTAGTGAAGATTTTGCAACAAGTATCCACCAATGAAGAGTTTCAGAAACAATGATCTCGTGAAGGATTTGGATAGTAAATCCACTATTGTGATCCAAAAATGGAGCAATTGGAAGGTAGTGTAGTTGTGTTGTTAGTTTGTAGTGTTAGACTGTTAGTTTTATAGTTATTTTGTGTGTGAGTTGTTTATTATATATGTTGTCAGCATACACATCACACAACACATAGATTTGTGTTATGTGTTGTGTATGTTAATAGCATACACGTTGTTAGCATATGGCATCACCTTGTGAGTTGTGTATTCTAAAAGCATACAATTGTGTACATTGTTAGCATACACAACACCCATTCTAACCGCATACACCTTAGCATACACAACACCCATGCTAGCATAGGTGCATGCGGTTACAATGGGTGTTGTGTATGCTAACAACGTACACAATATGTATGCATGTGTATGTTATTAATACATAGAAAATACAGTGTTTATGCCTCTACAAGTTGTCAGTGTGTGCTATGTACGCAAACAAATTACACAATGTGTATGTTGTTAGCATACACAACATACACTAATAACATACACCCATGGTGTGATGTCCACATACACAACATGCACTAAAAACACACACCCATGCTAGCATGGGTGTATGCTCACTATATATGATATTAGCATACACAACACGCACTAACAACATACACAGTTAGCACACATCCATGGTAGCATAGGTGTATGTTGTTAGCATACATAGCACCTTGTGTGTTGCTAGCATGGGTGTATGTTGTTGGCACACAACATACACAATGGTGTATGTTGTCAAAATACATAGCACAATACATACACCCATGTTAAGATGGGTGTATGTTGTTAGCACACAACATACACAATGGTGTAAGTTGCTAGCATACACAACACCCTATGTGTTGCTAGCATGGGTGTATGTTGTTAGCACATAGCATACACAATGTCTTGTGTGTTGTGTATGCTAAAAGTGTACACATTATGTATATTGTTACCATGTGTAGAAAACAACTAATATGCTACAACACACAGGGGACTAGCATAAAATTATATTTCATAAACTGATAAACACATGTGACATCATTCCTTGAGACTCAAAATCCACACTAAAAACTGTGTTTGAAATCATGTTGTCACTATGCAATATGCAACGGGTATTCCATTATTTTAATAAACACCAATGATGGCCTCATGTCTATCAGTTCACTATGGGCATGTAATTTGTAATGGGAGGAGTGTTGGAGGGAGAGGAAACAATAATTGTTAAGAAGATGAACAACGATAACAAAAATACCTTGTTGATTCTCCCTAGTGGAAGTATTTGGCCAAGATTGGGAAGAAGAAGAAGAACATTGGTGTCCGTTACTTATGGAATTGTAGTGAGTGAAAAATAAATTTTATAAGGTCCTATTATTTATACAAGGGTTCAAGCCCATTTTCTTTGGCTTGAAGGGGATAACGTAATTCATCATTACAAAAAAATCACCTAAAGGATGTGGATAGATTTGAATCCAAACAAGATGTTGTAGATTTAGCCAAGGTAGAAAGGAGGAGTTGCAAGTAGCAACCAATCTAAAAAGGGGGAAATGAAATTCCCTTAATGGTTGAAGATGCTTGCAAGAGACTAAACCCTAAACCCTTGGCTAGAATGTTTGAAATGGGAGGGAGGGATGAGACAATTAGCAGGGTTACAAGAGCCATATTTGCATGTGAAATACCCCTTCAATGTGGTGTAGTCTCCATATAGGGAAGGCATGCTTAGGGTGGTTAATGAGGCCCCTAGGGGATATAAGGGGGCAAACTTTGAGAAAGTGTGCACAGCCCTTATATGGAAGGAGAGATTGATTGTGGATAAAGTGTTGGCATTGGTTCGTTCTAGTTGGAGTTCCAATGGCATTTCTATTGTTCTTAATGATTGGACTAATACGACCAATAGGCCATCGGTAAGGATTATTGTAATGTCTCCTTCAATCCCATACTTCTGAGGGTAATAAATGTTGCAGGGGAGGAGAAAAACGTTAAATGGATTTACTGAAAAATTTCAAAAGAAATAGAGATTGTGGACCCTTCAAATATTGTGCAAGTCATCATAGATAATGCACATTCATGCAAAGCAGCTAGTGCAATTATTAAGGCATGATAAGACCATATTTTTTGGACCTCTTTTGTGGTGCATAATGTAAATCTTGTTTTTAAATCCATTGTCGTTGAAGTTGAATGGATAAAAAAACTAATTGAAAAAGCAAGAGAAGTTCATATTTTTATCACTAATCACCAACATGTACAAGCTATTTATAAGGAATTTCCCATACTCCAACTTCCAAAGATTGGAGAAATTGGACTTCCATCATGTTATGAAATGATCAAGTGGTTAATAGACATGAGGGAAGTTTTGTTCTCCATGGTTGTTAATCCACGGTGGCAAACATGGGAACAAGCTAGCATTGAAAAAGCAATCTGGGTTAGAACTACCATTCTTGATGAGGTTTGGTGGGTTCAAGCTAAGCTTTTTGTTTCCATAATAAAGGTATTGGTTGATTTGTTATGACTTTGTGATTTGGATGTGCCTATGTTAGGTGACATTTATGAGAGAACTAACAACATGTTGGAAAGAATTCAACAACTTCTTGAAGAACAAGACCCTTTTTGTATTGCATTGTAACGGACATAATCATTAGTGGATGAAACAGATACAATACCCCTTTGCATGTTTTAGCACGTGCCTTTAATCCAAAGTACTATGATGAGTTGTACTTGGAAAATTTTGGTGGTAAGAGGAAGGCCCCAAACAAAGACATTGAGGTGGCCAATGGTTTAAATCAACAATTTCAAAGACTTGCTTTGACCCAATGGAATTATTTGAGTTAAAGAACCAATTTACTTCATTCATCACAAGAAGTGGTGCATTAGGAAATCTAAATGCACAAGTAGATGGGGGAACTAAGAAACCTCTTGCATGGTGGGGACATTATGGTGCCCAAAATCCAGAGTTACAAACCCTTCCATCTAGAGTTCTTTTACAAGTTTGTAGCTCTTCAGCAATAGAGAGAAATTATACCACTTATTGGTTTGTCCATTCAAAGGCGAAATATCTTGTGTACATTCCACCGACAAAGGCGAAATATCTTGTCTACTTCCACTCAAATCTTCACGTCATCTCTCAATCAAAGTTAAAGTCTAACAAGGGTCCTTCAAAGCTATGGGACATGGATCTTGAAGATGCAGACTTGGATAACCCAAATTGCTTGATGGATAGCTTCTATTTGGTTAGTTCTTCTATAAATTCTTTGTGTGTTGGAGATTTAGACATTAGGGGAATTTTGAGGTAAAAAATGGGTCTCAAAAGAAAAAATTGTAAGATCAAAATCAACTTTAAAGGAACCAACATGATTCAAAATGATGATGTCAACCATAAGGATAAATATTTTCGGAGCGAAAAAAAGTAAACTATTGTTTTAATCGTATTTTCAACTTATCTCCTTATACATTTACTCAAATTTCAAGGGTAGGCACTCGTTGGATGCAAAATTAAATATGCATCCACCAAGTGTCGAATGTGTTTCTTGAAGATAAATTGAAAATACATGAAGAAAATGTGTTTCTTGAAAAGAAATACATGAAGAAAATGTGTTTCTTGAAAAGAAACACATTTTTTTCCATGTATTTCATCAAATTTCAAATGTAGGCACTTGTTGGATACAGAATTAAAATTTGCATCCAACAAGTACCCACTGCATACTTTTGATAGACCCACGGTGAGATAAACTGGGAAATATTTCCATGTATTCCTAGTTTATCTCACTATGGGTCTATCAAAAGTATGCAAAGTGGGTACTCGCAAGTGTCTACACTTGAAATTTGAGAAAACCTATAAGGAGATAAGTCGAAAACATGATTAACAAAAATAGTTTTCTTTAATTCCCTCTAAAAAAATCATAACTCTTATTTTATTATTTTCCTTAGGAGGCCATTTTAGACCTCAAATTTCCATGCCTACTTGGCAAGTTCTTCTACCTTTATTATTGGTGTGCAAAGTGCTAATTGTAGTGCATCTTCTACCTCTATTATCGGTGTGCAAAGTGCTAATTGTAGTGCATCTTCTACCCATGTTGCTTCGTATCATTTGGAAAATAAAGTGCTAATATGTTAGAGATCCATTAGAGGATGTTGGAGGGTGATGACTATCTATCGAATTAGTCTCTCACAATCTCTATTCTCATATTTCCATTTTTTTATTTGAGAGTTGTGGAGCTTTCCAAATAAGTTCATTTTTTGTTATTTTGAAGAACTTTAAACCTTAATCTTTATCATTACTTTGTGACATATTATGAATATATGATATTTGAATTTCAATTTGATATAAATATGGTTAGTGATTGATTCATCTCAGTTTATTTAGAAAATATGAATTTTATGTAAAAAATAAAATTTATTTTATCAATTTAAATATTTCATTGTTACAAAATCATAATCATAAATATTTACTAATTTGTTATATAATTTTATTAATTTCCATGCTTTAAATTTCATTTATTTTTATTATTTAAAATTTCATTTCTCTGTTTTCTAATATAAAATTAAAATTTTAAATATATATTTATTTTAAAAAATTAATCTTAAGATTCATCTTCCCAATTCTTAAATTTGTTTATAAAATTAAAATTTTAATATATATTTATTTTTAAAAAAATAGTGTTAAGATTCATATTCCCAATTCTTAAATTCGTTTCGAGACAAGTGCCACACCCTGTCGGTTCCAATTGCACCCACATTCAAAGTTGTTGCATAAAATGGAACSGACTAGGACTAGTATGTTGGGAAAGAACTATAAAAGGATCTTCAAAGAGAGATAAAAAAACATCTTATAAAGTGATTTGCATGTAAAATTGTTATTTGTCCTGGGCAGAGCAATTGAAGCTGATCATTTATAATAAATTATTATTAATTTGAATGATATTGGACATGCAAATTTCACTTGATAATTACATTAAACTTGGCTTGTCTTATTACACGTGCTGAATGGATGGTGAAAATGGTCATTAACATTACCTGGAGGTTGGGAATGACGACGAGCAAATTAAATTTAAAAACATTTTTAAAACTTTGGTGGAGGACAAATATGTGTACACTGTACATTGATTATCTCTGTGGCCTTGTATAACGATGTGCGTGCTCCTTAAGAAGAATAGTGAATTTGAGGATCCATTTCGTCTGTCTTGCCTTTGTTTTTCTCAAGGTAGAATGCAAGAATTTATGAATACAAGAATTTATGATATTAAGTTATCATCACAATATCATAATTATATCATAATTCAACATAACATAAGATGACAGATGACATATTTAACTTTTGGAATTAATTTTTATTCATTTTTCAGTTATTAAACATTTTGGTTTTTTTCCTGAAGATATTTCCCATAATTTGATATATTTCTGTATTCAAAAATATAATTAAATATAATTTAAAAAATCAAAAAATAAATTAAAAAATAAAAAATAAAAATTGACAATTTCAAGAGTTCTATGGAAATAAACTGTATAAAATATCTACCCATCATCAAAAACAAATAAAATTGAAATAATAGATAAATATTTATAGGATTAAAAATTAAAATTATGAAGTTATCTGAGTAAAAATTTACAACAAAATTAGACAACTCCACAATTAAATATTAAAAAAATAAAAACTCAAAACCACAACTTCAATGCTGTTCATTAAACTTTATGGAGATAAACTGTATATAACATATCTACCCATCATCAAACATGGATAAAATTTAAATAATAATAAATAAATAAATAGTTGGATAAATATTTATAGGATTAAAAATTAAAATTAATTTCAATGTTTATTAATAATTTTTTTACTACCCAACATACTATTTACTAAGCAATGAACTTTGCACTTTTCCTTTTAAATCTTCCACTAATTTAATAGAAAGAATCTATATTAGTTTATTTAAAATAGTGATTTAAATAAAATAATTATATATTTATATTAATAATGATTTAAATATAATAACTAAAATAAATAGTAAGGTGTTTTTCAAAGAATAAAAACTATACATACATGCACAAAATGAGAGATTACCCCCAAAATGAGAGATTACCCCGCCAGGGCTTGCAGAATCCCTGAAGCTAGGTTCAAGTAGAAGAGATGTGCCAGGGCTGTGTTGATGAACCCGAGGCTATTGCCAACCTCTCATCTTCTCTCTGCGATGGGCAAGATTATGTTCCTTCTGCTCCTCCTCCACATTAAGAAAAACAAATCTTGTGTCAGGCACATACCCAGCAGCCTTCATCTCCCTCAACAATGTCTCCAACTTGGCATAAATTTTATGTGTTTGTGGGTGTGACCTGTCGTCTGCAAAGAAAGAATGCACCTGTTTATTCACCTCAATCCAACTGCGTCCAGGCATCTTTTTAATCATCTTGTCTTTCATCATTCTCCGAACATTTTCAGTATCCTCCCACATACCAGCTGCAGCATAGCTGTTTGACAGCACCACATAGGCTGTGGCATTATCAGGGTCCAGCTTGAAAAGCTGCTCTGCTGCCCATTTTCCCAGCTCTGTATTATTGTGAATTCTACACGCGCCAAGCAAACAACCCCACACAGTAGCATCAGGTTCTATGGGCATTTTGTTGATGAAGTCTCGTGCCTCATCTAGGAGGCCTGCACGCCCAAAAAGGTCAACCATGCAGCCATAGTGCTCCATTGCAGGTGTGATGTTATAGCATTCACTCATGCTGTTGAAGTATTGTTGGCCCTTGTCCACTAAACCTGCATGGCAGCAGGCAATCAAAACACAGAGCAAGGTAACACTGTTAAACCTGATGCCAAAATGTCGCATCAGTTCAAAAAGCTCAAGGGCTTCGGCTACACGGCCATGCATAGCATACCCTCCAATCATGGTTGTCCAGGAGACAACGTTTCTCTCAGGCATTTTGTCAAACAGATGGCGTGCTTTTTCTATATCCCCACATTTTGCATACATATCCATGAGAACATTTCCCATAAAAGCACTGGATTCAAACCCACTTCTGCGTATCTCTTCGTGGATTTCCATCCCCTGTTGCAGGGCTGCCATGTTGGCACAGGCAATAAGAACACTGGCAAATGCCCGTATGTCCGGTTTCACACCCGCGCGTTGCATTGCATGAAAAGTCTTCAGGGCCTCCTCACTGTACCCATTCTGTGCATATCCTGAGATCATTGCAGTCCAGGAAACAACATTTGGTTTAGGCATTTTTCGAAAAAGCTTCTGGGCTTCATCCACAAACCCATTCTGCACATAGCCTGTAATTATCGCATTCCACGAAACCAAATCTCGCTTGGGCATTTCCTGGAAGAGCTTGAAAGCTTCATCAACAAGTCCTTTCTGTCCATACGCAGCAATCATGATGTTCCACGAGACGGTGCCTCGTTTAGACATTTTGTCAAACAATTCTCGAGCCTTGTCTATACTCCCACATTTTGCATACAAATCCACAAGCGCACTCTCTACAAAACCATCAATCTGGCACTGGCTTCTAACTATTTCTTGGTGAATCTCGATGCCCTGTTCCAGAACTCCCAACTTGGCACAAGCCGAGAGAACGCTGGCATAAGTGAAGCGGTCAGGCCGGAGATTCGATCGCCGCATCCCGTAAAAAAGCTTCAATGCCTCTTCTACAGGCCCGTGGCGAGAATAAGCTGTGATTATCGTATTCCAAGAGCAGCTATCTCGGTGAAGCATTTCGTCAAACAATTTTCGTGCATCTGCCAAGCAACCCCACTTGGCATACATGTTAATAAGGGTGTTGGTCAGAATTATGTTTGGCACGATTCCTTTCTTATTCATGTGGCCATGGATTGATTTACCTTCACAGAAAGCTTTCTTCTTAATACACTCCTGCAAGAGACAGATATATGTAAAACAGTCAGGAGGGTGCTCCATGTCATGAAAAATCCGCAGAGCCTCCTTAAATTGGCCCTGATTACACAGTTTTCTCACGATCTCGGGAACGCCATTAAAAGCAATGCCTCCTCTTGTGACAGCGCGACTGTTTTGGTTAGTGGCTCCTCCTTGAAGCTGAAGTGATGGCAATGGCCTCGCCCTGCTCTTGCCTGTGTCGTCTGATTGAAAATCAAGCGAAGCGAATGGAAATGGATGCGTTATAGCCATCGCCAGGGCCATTACGATGACTGTCCTTCCGATGCTTCTTACATGGCTACGCGCCTGAGCCAAAATAAGAAAATGGACAGGATATGTTTTTTCTTTTTTAATTTTAAAACTTTCCTATCTTTATCTTATATCCAATATTATTTTTAACTTTATATAAAATAATAATAATAATTTATTTTTAATGACCTACTCAACGATTTTACTAGTAAAGTTTACGAAAATATACATACCTTACTACTTTTATGGATTTGAACTTGTGACCTCTTAGGAGGAAAGACATGTTATTAACTATTAGGCTCACTCAGGGTATATTAATCTATTTTTAAGGTAAAGTCTACAAAGGTATACATACCCTACCCCATATGGATTTGAACTTATAACCTTTTAAGAGGAAACACATATTCTTAACCTTATATATATATTTATATTGGATGATAATGATGTATAATTTTTTTTAATTAGAAAAAAGAAATTAAATGATTATAAAATTAGTTAATAAATATATAAATTTAATTTTTTAATAAATTTATTTTTTTATTAAGTAATGTTTTATCAATATATATTTTCAATTTTTAATGATTTAGATTATTTTAAAAGAATTACAATGGACAAACTCAACTTTATCAAATTTGAGAGGAAGAATTTGGATAAAAAGATGATTGAGTTTGTTCACATTTTAATTTACTCAAAATGAAGTGGCCACAAACATGAATTATAAACTTGCTAACACAATCAAATCCACATGCTTAGATGGGAAATTCATATATGTTTTATGAACCTTTATGAGAATGCACATTTTTTTTTCTATGTTGTGGATTCATGTTGGTTATTTAGTTGCATGTTAAGTGGGCTTAAACAATGATTTGTTCTTTGAAAGATATTCAACAAATCCAAATGTTATAATGGACAACTTGCCAAGGCAATAGCTCTTGGAATATATAATAACATTAAGGGGGTGAATCAGTGTTAACCAAATTTTAGAACTTTTTCCATTTTCCACTTTAATTAGTAATCAATCTTAAAAAATGCAGAAAATTAACCATATCAACAGAGATCAACATAAAACCATAGTACACGGATATTAACGTGGAAACCCAATTGGGAGAAACCACAAAACTTTCTTGATATGATCTTGTAGGCACCAACCTATTGTTATAATGTTTGCTGGCACCAACCTGCTGGAGATACCAATCTCCTTGACTGAGCACCAACTCAACAATAAGGTTTGCAACCACCAACCTATAGGAGACACCAATCCTCTTGACTGAGCACCAACTCAATTGTAATGTTTGCAAGCACCAACCTGCAGGGGGCACCAATCCCCTTCCTTGCACCACCCTGTCACCCTACAATATTCTTATGATGTATCTACCTTGATGTCTTATGGCCTCAGAACCTCAACTCTTCTCTTCACATTATCCAATCCCCCCACATCCTAATATATTTCTTAAGAAGGTTACCTTTCCTTCACTCTGGTATCCTCGGACCTATGAGCATGAAGGCTCCTCGCACTTGCTCCTTCACGGCCTTGGTTCTGCAAACTCAGAACCCCTTGAGCTCCATTACCTCATTTGGATTCTTCCATTTCTTCACATACTCGCACCCGCACCCCAAGAGCCTCAAAATCACAGAGCTCCTATACTCACTCCATCCTTCACACCTCCCCTTCTTGGATTTGATCATCGATATTTAAACACTCCATCCTCCCACGGATTTGTCCACATGTGAATTCTGATGGGGTCGACCCCGACTTCCTTTGCTTCTTCCTTAAAACGGGCTCCAAAGATACTTCTCAAAAGTTGGAAAAAACCCTCTTGGTTTCGTGCGCAATCTGCTCACAGGATTCTACACTCAGCAACCATCAGATCTCTGTGATTAATCCTTAACCGTCGATTTGATCTTCTTCATATTGGTTCCATCGGGATGCCGAAACACTCAACACCATCATGACACTCAACAATTGTCTAATCATCTCTCTATTTGATCTCGTCTGTTGATTGTTCACAACCCAACAAAACACATAACATAAGCCTCCTCACTCAATATTTGTCCAATCAATCCTTGAAACAATCAATGTCGTCGATCTGCGATCACGTTCATCAGGACAATCGAGATGCCTATCGGGCTACCGGGGCCACCACCCCCCCAGGTCATAGATCAACAGCGGAGGTAGGTCCTCCAATGGATCTACGGTCTAGATTATTTCTTGGAGCTCCTCTTCATCAGGGTGCATCCTGTGACCATCGTTCCCCCTGGAACCATGCCTATGTGCTCTTTCTCCAAGCATTTACCTTTGCATCTGATAAATCTCTCCCCCTTTTTCATCAATGGAAAAGGTATATTTCCATCTGGGGCTGCTCCCCCTAACTGAACTCTTCCTAAAACTGATCTCCCAACCTGAACTGTCCTCTTTATGGTGCTTCCTCGTGTAAATCTAAGACATATAAGATAAGCATTCAAAAGCATTCATTTTGGAGTAGAAATTACTCTGAGTCTCTGGAGAAGATACTCAAAGGCTTCCCATGGAAGCGGTTTTGTAAAGATGTCTGCCACTTGTTCTTTTGTGCCCACATATTCAACTTTGATGTTCTTCTTTGCAACATGTTTTCGTAGAAAGTGATACTTTATTGGAATCATGAATCACTTCGACCATCTTACTCTGACCGCCCATGCTCTGACGTGTTTTACAATCCTTAGAAACTTTAATCAATGGTTTTGATCCTATCGGCACCTCAAGTTAACTGGAGGTTAACACTTGTTGCTCGTGAGATGGTCAAGTGGGACCATGATGGATCTACGTCTAAGATTGCATCTCACCTGCATGTCGACTTGTGGTCTAGATTTCTCCCTGGAGCTCCTTCGTCAGAGTACCTCTGTTGTAGGTAACACAATCTACTCTGACCAGAGCCTCTCCAATGAATGACGGAGATCTACTCGCTACCCAGATCAACGACTGACCGGATTTAAACTCATTTGGGCCCGGACTCAATTCACCCACGAACCAAACGTTGACAAGTGTCACTCCTCAGGACACGCTAGTTGTCACGCTGGCATCTTCGTCACCTTGTCTACCAGGTTGTCACAATGTGTCACCCTTTCTCCATGAAATGGATCATCATGGATCCAATGGATGAGGTAGTTCCTTTGATGAATCTACGATCCTCAAACCTTCTCATCGTTGGACTTCGTTCTCAAGTCTTCCTTCCGACAAACCCAGAACTAGCATCAACAGTCCAGATTCCTCGTTCTTCACTCCTTCAATAGATCAACGGTTCTTGTTGACTCAGAGATTCTCTCGTCGGGCTGTCATCACCTGGACATGCGTCAATCCAACGCTAAGCCATTTTTCCACACGACCGAGTGCTAAATCCTTCACAGGACCACGGACCGGAATCACTAGCTAACGTATCAGCGTATCAGAGAATAGGGTATCAAAGTTAAGTGCTCTGATGAATCGAAGTTAAACACTTTGATGGGATCGGGTCCGATAGAACTGGAAGCTTCGTTGGAGTATCAGTTCCCAAGAGTTTTGGGGTCGAACATAACTAGAGACTTTCGATATGGTGATTCTGAAATAGTGAGGTTCAGATTGGCAATTCCCCTCAATCGTTGATTCCTCCTTTCTGTTAAGTTTTGAGCTTCCTCTACACCATTGATTTTCTTCAAACATGTGCACCCCGGACTTTACGTCTAGATCGTTGATCTTGTTGAATGATCAACGCTCAATGGCTCACATTTTCTCTGTGATTGCTTGAGGATGGTTTGTCTCCCCCTGTCTGTCACAATCTTTGACATCAATGACAACATGATCCAACAATCCCCCGCTATGTCATTGATGGCAACACATACTTAAACTCCCCCTGTCTCTGGTAAGTCTCCCTTTATCTTTGTACTCTCCCCCTTTGACATCAATGGAAAAAGGGATATAGTTACTATCTTGCACTATTCTCTTCATTTTTTTCTTTGTCACCAACAACCTTCCTCTCCTTCCACTACTCCCCTGAACTTGTGCTTCTCCATGAAGCTCTCTGAAGTAACTCCCCTTGTGAATGTGCTTGTTTTTGAGTTATTGTACCACTTCCTTATTTATGTACTTTCCCCCTAAGCTTTTGTTTTTTCTAAGCTCTCAACAACTTTCAACTAAAGCTAACATACCTTAATTAGAGATGGGAATGACTCTCATCTTCTATCTGAGATACTCAAATGTATCTCTAGGCAGTGGTTTTGTAAATATATCTACAATTTGTTCCTTTGTTGGTACGTATTCCAACTTTAGAAATTGGTTTTCAACTTGTTCTCTCAAAAAATGGTACTTGATAGGTATATGTTTTGTTTTTGAATGCATGATAGGGCTCTTCGAAATGCTTATCGCATTGGTGTTGTCACATAGTATATAGATCGGTTGTTTGTAATCAATCTAAATGTCTTGTAAGGCCTACTTCATCCAAAGAATGTGTGTGCAACAGGTTGTTGATGTTGCAATGTATTGAACTTCTGCGGTTGACAGAGAAATTGATGATTGTTTTTTCTAAGCTAGGAAACTAGGCAATTTCCTACAAAGAATGAACCTCCACTTGTTCTTTTTTTATCATCTACACATCCTACCCAATTAGCATTAGTGTATGCTTTCAAGGTAAAATATTCAACTTTTGGATACCATAGTCCATGGTCCAAGGTACCCTTCAGATATATTAATATTCTCTTGACTATCTATACATGAGATTCTTTCAGTGCAGATTGAAACCATGCAACAATTCCAACTGCATTCATCACATCTGGCCTTGATGTTGTAACATATAGCAAGTTGTCAATCATATACCTACACAAGTTTTGTTCTACTTCTATGAATTCATCATCTTTGTTGAGCTTCCATCATGTAGTCATAGGGGTGCAAACTGGTTTGCAATCCTCCATTTTGAACTTCTTGAGCATCTTCTTGATGCACTTCATTTGAGATATAAAGATACCTCTATTTGATTGAGAGATCTGCATCCCTAAGAAGAATGATAGCTCTCCTAGCATTTACATCTCGAATTCAATTTTCATTTCTTCGACAAATGTTTTGCTTAGCTTGTCAACATTACTTCCAAATATTATATCATCCACATAGACAACCATTATTATCATGTTTTTCCTCGTTTTTTATGTAGATGTTGTTGTCTACAACTCCTCTTTTAAATCCTTGTTGTTGTAGATGCTTGTCTAGTATGGTGTACCAAACTCTAGGGGCTTGATTGAGGCCATAGATAACTTTCTTGAATTTACACACATAATCTCCATCTTCTAATAATTGAAATCCTTCAGGTTGTTCAATGTACACTTCTTCATGTAACAACCCAAATTGATTAATTTTATCATAGTTTTTAATTTAAATTTAATTAATTATTAAAATATATTAATGAGTCTTTATTATTTTATTATTAAAAGGTGGGTGAAGTAATTAAAGGGGGGATAAGGTTGTTGGGAATTAATGAGGGGGAATTGAGAGAGGAGGATAAGGAAGAAATGGAGGAGTTGGAAGAGGGATCTTATTTTTCTGTTTGAGGATTTTTGAATTGTTGAAAGGGAGAGGAGGAGGAGGAAATTTGAGGAATTGTTTTAGGGAGCTCTCACGTGGCATTGTTGTTGCTGAGAATTTTGGGCTCGGGGCCAGGAAACTGCAAGGATTCCTGGAGCTAGGGAGCCAGAGAGGTTGTTCCTAGTTGGCTGGGAGCTTAATATTCAGTCTGGGCAAGAACAAGAACATGACCAGACAAAAAAGGGACTAGATAAACAAACATTTAGGTGGAGATATGTATTATGTTGTGGTTATCATTATTTTGTTGTTGTTGTTATGATTATTCTGTTGTTGCTGCTGATATTGTTTTGTTCATATTATTTTGTTGTTATCATTATTATGTTGTTACTGTTTATTCTTGGTTTATTCCAAGTATAAGAAAATCATTAAAAGAAATTCTAAACTAAATTTTAGAAAAAAAATTAAGAGTCCTGAAAATAACCAGGCTCTACAGAGGCTCTACAAATGGTATCAAAGCAGCACCAACCATTACAGATTACCATTGACTAAGTTTCTTCTATGCGAGATATCTAATTCTCCATTTGATACGAAGAAGAAGAACTGATGGCTTGCATTTCCATGTTGGGTTTTTCATCGCATACTCGTCAAAGCCAAATAAGCACAGAAGTTATATCCAGAATGGGCATGATGAGGAAGCACTGAAACTCTTCTACCAAATGTTTATAATTATCCAGATACCCTAGGTGGGATTGTATGTATGACTTAAGGAAGTTTATATCGAACTCAATATAAGATTCACTTAACTAGAGAACTGATGATGAGCTAAGGTTCTAACTAGTGAACAAACAAATAGACTATACTTTATATATGGGGGTCATATATGGAACTTACGAAGAATAAATCTATAACAAAAGTGTGTCTTATCATTAATTAAATTACAAGTGATAATAAAATAGAGTCGAGACACGGTAAGGTGATTAATAAATAGGGGTAGTTGTAATCAATATATTAATAGCCTCAACATGTTTTTAATCAGTGAAGGTACAATGGGACCAATATAGAATACGGTTTGTTATTATAGAGGTCACGTATAAGTTGTGTCATGAATTTTTCCTTATTTTGAGAATGACCATAACTTCGGGAAGAAGTTTTGTTTTGAAGGGTGGGTGTATGTAATGCCACCTTTTGAATTCGATAGCGAGAATTACTTAAGGCCTAATCATCTTTATTTCCTATTCACTGTGAAATTATTAATGATACATTGAACTTTTAAGACATATGAACCTATGTGAAAGTCAATTCTATGAATGTTTAATGTTATTTGAATTATGATGGATATTATGCAATTTATTTCTAACTTGAAATTTTTGACATTTAAAGTTGTCGGTACGTGGATACCAGATTGAGGTTATGGTTAAATGCATTTACATGATGATAATGCATAGATATGTATGAGTTTGTTTTATAGAGTAATCTGCAGGTCAATGGGCTATGAAATAGCCAAAGGATAATGATAATAAAAAGTGATGTCATGAACACCGACCAAGAAACAATATGGTATGAATTTATGTTGGTTCAAATGCATTGCTATGATATATAGACCAATGCAGGTTTTTCTAGTGGTGAGACTGACTAAAATTGAATATACGATGACAAAATTTCGAGCAACACAGTGCCACTGTATATTCCATGGTAGGGTGTGGATCCCTAGTCCTATTAGGAGGGGTGGAGGCATTTCCCACCATGTATCCTCTGAAACCTAGATTCATGGAAGGATGGTGTTAGCTCACGCTCCCCTAGACGTGTGATGATGACTGGTAGTTTCCTATTGGGGAAGCTTGGTCAATAGGGTTGACACTTCCACTTACGAGTTCTATTTGGAGTTAGGTCAATATAGTTGACACTCCAAAATAGTCCAATAAAGGAAGGATAGGGATGGAAGATGGAATTAAGTTAGGGAGGAAGAATGAATAGAAGTAGTTGAGAGTGTGTGGGGATTTCGTCTTATAGAAGTTCTTGATTCCCTCTTTTAAAAAATATATATGTATGTATGTTATATTTACTTAACTAAACTACAATTATCTAAGTAAATGTTGTTTGTGCTAAATAATTGTAATTGAGGAATTTCGTGAACATTTTAAATAGTTTACTATCTTTTATGAAATGAATGGTCTCGTTGATTGGATTGGATGCATACAAGAATTACTTTAGGTGTGATAATTAATTTTATTAGTACATGTACGAGTCTTTTGTGTGCTAGCTACACATGTATGCCTTACACATGAACACTAGTATGTACTAGTGTTTTAAATTGATGATGTTGATTATTTTTGCAGATGTATGAATCGTGTGTCGTTACCCTTGAATTGTAAATAACTCTAACTTCGGGACGAAATTTCTTGAAGGGTGGGTGTATGTAACAACCCAAATTAATTAATTTTATAATAGTTTTTAATTTAAATTTAATTAATTATTAAAATATATTAATGAGTCTTTATTATTTTATTATTAAAAGGTGGGTGAAGTAATTAATGGGGGGATAAGGCTGATGGGGAATTAATGGGAGGATAAGGTTGTTGAGGTTGTTGGGAATTAATGGGGGGATAAGGTTGTTGGGGATTAATGAAGGGGAATTGAGAGAGGAGGATAAGGAAGAAAGGGAGGACTTGGAAGAGGGATCTTATTTTTCTGTTAGAGGATTTTTGAATTGATGAAAGGGAGAGGAGGAGGAGCAAATTGGAGGAATTGTTTTGGGGAGCTCTCAGAGGGCACTATTGTTGCTAGGAATTTTGGGCTCGGGGGCCAGGAAACCACAAGGATTCATGTAGCTAGGGAGCCAGAGAGGTTGTTCCTAGTTGGCTGGGAGGTTAACATTCAGTCTGGGCAAGAACAAGAACAAGATCAGATAGAAAGGGAACTAGATAAACAAACCTGCAGGTGGAGGCATGTATTATGTTGTGGTTATCGTTATTCTATTGTTGTTGTTGTTGATATTATTTTGTTGTTATTGTTTATTCTTGGTTTATTCCAAGTATAAGAAAATCATTAAAAGAAATTCTAAACTAAATTTTAGAAAAAAAAAAAAATTAGTTTGTGTCCTAAAAATAACCAGGCTCTACAGAGGCTCTACACTTCCTCTAAATTTCCATTTAGGAATGTCGATTTAACATCCATTTGATTAATCTTAAAGTTCTTGTAGCAAGCAAAAGCCATAAACATTCTAATTGCTTCCAATCTTGCTACAAGAGAAAAGGTTTCATCAAAATCGACTCCTTCAATTTGAGCATATCCCTTGCATACCAATATGGCTTTGTTTCTCACTACCTGACCATTTTCATTGTGTTTATGTCTGAAACCCCATTTAGTGTCTATTACATTTTTATCCTTGGGTCTAGGAACAAGATCTTAGGTTTGGTTTTTACCAATTTGATCCAATTCATCATTAATGGCGTTGACCCAATGTTTATCATGGTTGGTTTCTTCAAAGTTGTGAGACTTTATTATAGATAGTAAAGAAAAGTTTACTTGATTGTTTATTCTTCTCCTTGTTTGAGGTCCTCAACTCATATTTCCAAGAATATGGCTTTCGAGATGATTCTTTTGTACATACCTTGAAGGAGTTTTTGTGTCCTGTCTTTTTTATTCATCTTCCTCTTATGTTTGTTGATCCTTCTTTTCTTATTGTTCTTCCTCTAATTCTTCCTCATTTTCGTGTTCCTCTTCATGTTGTTCTTCTTGCTTAATTCCATCTTCCTCTTTGTATTTTGCTTCTTTTGAAATCTGGTTTGTAAAATCTGATTTTTCATCATCTACTTTCACATTGTACTAATTACTATATTTTTCAACCTTAGATTGTATCATCTATAGGCTTTACTATCAGGTGAGTAGCCAAGAAAAATCCCTTCATCTATTCTCGAATCAAATTTACCCATATTCTCTTCACTTCTTTTTATGTAACATTTACTCCCCAAAAAATTGAGATAGTTGATTGTTGCAGGTCTACCTTTCCACAGTTCATATGGTGTTTTATCATGGTTTGTTATAAGAAAAACATATGTTTAGAATATGCACATCCATATGTACTACTTATTTCCAAAATACATCCGATAGTTTGGAATCATTTAACATAGTTCTTGACATTTCTTGCACGATCCTGTTTTTTCTTTCTGCCACACCATTTTGGTGTGGTGTTCTGGCTGCTAAAAATTGTCTTTTGATTCCATGCATATCACAGAATTTCTCAAATTCATTTGAGTTAAACTCACCTCCATTATCTAATCATAAGCACTTGGTCTTGAGATCAGTTTCATTTTCTACCAGTTCTTTGAACACCTTAAATTTATCAATTTCCTCTAATTTCTTCTTTAGAAAAGGAACCCATGTCATTCTAGTGTAGTCATCTATAAGTAGCATAAAGTAGTGCTCACCTTGCAAGATTTTAGCTTTGATTGGTCCACAAAGATCAATATTAATGAGTTGCAAACGATTTGAAGTTGAATGCTCCTTTGTTTTAAACGAGACTTTGGTCTGCTTTTCGTGTTGGCAATGTTTGCAAATGGGATTTGAGTGTTTTAAAATTATGGGCAGATCCCTTACAACCTCCTTCTTGCTGATTTTTACCAAATTGTCAAAGTTGTGTGTCCCATTCTTTTGTGCCATGGCCAACTTTGATCTATTTGTTCCATGCAACATTTCTCTCCTTTTACTTCATTTAAAATGTATATGTTATTAGGAGTCTTGAGTGTTGTAGCAACCAGTCTACCAATTTTTTCACTTCTTATTTCACACTTGCGAGAGTCAAAAGCAAGAGTGTGTCCTTGGTCACACATTTGACTGACACTGAGAAGGTTGTGTTTCATGTCTTCAACTAGCGATACATTTATTGCCTTGGCCTTCTCACTTCCAAGATTGATTGTTCATTTTCCAATTATTTTGGTAGAATTGTCATTTCCAAACATGACATTCTCTTATTTTGTCTTGTTGAGAGTTAAAAACATGCTCTAATCTTTTGTCATGTGTTTGGAACATCCACTATCAATATATCATTGGCTTGTGTTGCTTTAAGCATCTAAGGCTAGATTGTTTTCTTCCCCCTTTTGTTGATCGGGTTTTTTCTTCCATATTCTTGCATTTTCTTCCTCATGTTTAGTAGAAGATTTCTCTCTTATGTTCTGTTACGTGAATTCCAACCTTCTTCTGCACTCATGAGATTTGTGGTCGAAGTTGTTACACTTGTAACATTCAACATTGAAGTTCATAAGTGGTGTATAAGTATTATAATTTCTGTCTACAAACTCTTGAGTTGTTTTGTTGCTTGTATAGTCATTTCCGGTAGCCTTGTACACATCTCTACTTTTCAAATAATTATATCTTGTATTTTCCCTATAGTTGATGGCTTTATGTCGGAAGTTATGACAAGAAAAATAGTTACCAAGAAACAAATTTTGATACTTTTTTGTAGGGGGTCTTCTTGGAGGAGCATTTATTTTTGCAAACCTTTGAGATGTTTTGTTTCTCATATCATCCTGGGAAACAATATTGGTGGTGGGAAGTCTTTTGGATGGGATACCTATTTCAAATTCAACTATGTTATGAAAAGAAGTGATCTTCTGCATATTTTCCCTTCTCTATTTGTTATATTCTTTGATTTCTATAGTGTTTCCACTATGATTTGAACGCTTAAGCATATTTGCATAGCTTTGAGTCTTATCCCCTCTTTTTGGTATTTCAGAATTAACATTTTATGGTTGTCATCATAGCCAAGACCACTTATGTCAATAGGTGACCTTTGGACATTTAAAATGTCTTCTAGGACTGTTGAACTTTTTTCAAACTCCATATTTGTGTTCAACTGTGCAACTGTCTTATCCAACTCCTTTCTTAAGCAAACAATTTCAAGTTCTCTTTTATGAAAGATATCCTCCATTTCTTGGAGTTTATTTGCTAAGATTTCTTCGGTTCTTTTTTCTTCCTCTAATTGTATTTTGAGACCAATAATCTCAATTTCACCATTTGGTTCATGATGTTTTCCTTTTGCTTTATTTAACTATTCCTTGAGAAACTCATTTTTCTTTCTATTTTTTTTTCAGTTCACTTAGAGCACATATTAGTTCTCCTTGAAGATTAACCTCTCCTTCCTCATCAGGATCTTCATGTTTTGAGGTTTCATCATCAGAGAATTCATTGATGGCCATGAATAAAACATCTTTTGAGTTGTTGTCTTCTTCATCAGAGGCGGTGCCTTCATAATTGGAATACATTTTTTTAATTTTTCCTATAATTCTTCCTTTTCTCTTCATTTTTGTCACTTATATAGTGATCTTTGGTTTTCTTAAAGTTAGATACCCTTTTGCAAGGACACTTAGTACAAAAATTTCTTACTTTACCACAATCAAAGCACTTGAAAGGGAGCTTGCCTTTGTATTTTACAGTTCCTTTCTTGAGCTTCCTAACGAATTTTGCTTCCTTTGCATCTGATTCTTCTTCAGAGGAGTCATATGTTTGATTTCCTTTTGTCCCTTTTGATGCTTTGAATGATGCCTCATGCTTTGATGGATTTTCCTGCACAGTTCTCATTTCATAAGCTGTTAGGATTCTATGTAGTTCATCCATTGTTAGACTATATAAATCCTTCATTTCTTTAATGGAAGATATCTTGAGGTCAAATATTGACGGGAGTGTCATGAGAACCTTTTGTACAACAAAATTTTCAATAATGGTTTCACCCAGTCCTTGGATGGTGTTAACAATCTCATCCACACAAAGAAAGTAGGTTTATATATCTTCCTCTTCTTTCATATTAAGATTTTCAAATCATCCCCTGTGAGTTTGTAGTTTTTCCTTCTTGACTTTCTCATTCCCTTCATATGTATTATGTAACTTGTCACAAATTTCCTTTGTTGATTTACAATGCATGACTTTAGTATATTATGATCTTGTTAATCCTTTCAAAATGGAATTCATGGATTTTGAGTTATTTTCACTAAGATTATGAGCACCTACATCATAGAATTCACTTATAGGGGTAGTGTAGCCATATTTGATTGACTTCCAGACACCATATCCCAGTGACTACAAATATATTCTCATTTTGATGCTCCAGAAATCATAATATGCTCCATCAAAGAATGGAGAGTTGTTTTTGAAAGTTCTTTCTTAGTTTTCCATGCATGCCATGAGGATCTACCTTCCAATAGTTAGATTGTTTCTGAAGGAACCCACTCTAATACCAATTGTTGGAATATACACTAATACTGAGAGGTGGGGTGAATCAGTATTAACCAAATTTAAGAACATTTTCCCTTTACCACCTTAATCTATAATCAATCTTAATCAATGTAGAAAATTAATCATATCAACAGACATCAACATAAAACCATAGTACACAGATATCAACATGGAAACCCAAGCAGGAGAAAACCACAAAACTTTATTTATAAGATAATGTAGGCACCAACCTATTGTTATAATGTTTGCAGGAACCAACCTGTTGTAGATTGCAATCTCCTTGACTAAGTACCAACTCAACAATAAGGTTTTCAAGCACTAACCTATAGGAGACACCAATCCCCTTGGATGACCACCAACTCATCTTCAATGTTTGCAGGAACTAACCTGTAGGGGACACCAATCCCTTTCCTTGCAACACCCTGCCCCCCTATAATATGCTTTTGATTTATCTTCCTTGATGTCGTCTGGCCTCAATACCTCGGCTCTTCTCTTCACACTATCCAATCCTCCCACATGTTGATCTATTTCATGAGAAGGTTACCTATCCTTCACTCTAGTATCCTCGAACCTCTGAGCATCAAGGATCCTTGCACTTGCTCCCTCACTTCCTTGGTTCTGCAAACTTAGAACCCCTTGAGCTCCATTACCTCATTTGGATTCTTCCACTTCTTCACATACTCTCACCTCCAACCCAAGAGCCTCATAATCACATGGCTCCTATACTCACTCCATCCTCCCACAATTTTTTCCACATACTAAGTTCGATGGGGTCAGCCCCAACTCCCTTTTCTTATTCCTCAAAACGGGCTCCAAAGATACTCCTCAAAAGTTGGCAAAAATCCTCTTGGTTTCATGTGGGATCTGCTCACATGATTCTACACTCAGCAGTCGTCGGATTGTTTTTGCTATTAGTCCTCAACTGTCGATTTGATCTTCTTCATATTGGGACCATTGGGATGTTGAAACACTCAACACCATCATGACGCTTAGCAGTCATCCGATCATCTCTTTGTTTGATATTGTTTGTCGATTGTTCACAGCCCAACAAAACAAATAACATGAGCCTTGTCACTAAGTAGTTGTCAGAATAATCCTTGAAACAATCGAGGTCATCGATCTGTGATCGTCTTCATCGAGACCATTGGGATGCCTATCGATCTACTGGGCCAGCGACCCCTCACAGGTCATAGATCAACAACGGAGGTACGTCCTCCGATGGATCTATGACCTAGATTATTTCTCGGATCTCCTCTTCATCAGGGTGCATCCACTATGATGTCGTGAATCACTTCGACCAACTTAATTTGACTTCCCATGCTTCGACGTATATGACAATCCTTAGAAACTTTAATCAATGATCCTGATTCTATTAGCACCTCAAGTTAACCATAGGTTAACACCTATTGCTCATGAGATGGTCAGGTGGGACCATGAAAAATCTACAGCTAAGATTGCATCTCTCCTCCATGTTGACCTACGGTCTAGATTGCTCCTCGGAGCTCCTTTGTCGAAGTACCTCCAGTGAGGGTAACATAATCTACTACGACCAGAGCCTCTCTGATGAATGACAAAGATCTACACACTACCCAGATAAATGAATAACCAAATTTAAACTCATTAGGGCCCACACTCAATTCATCCATGAACCAAACGTTGACAAGTGTCACTCCTCGGGACACGCTATCTTTCACCCTGTCCACCAGATTGTCACAATGTGTCACCCTTTCTCCATGAAATGGATCATCATGGATCCAATGTCTAAGGTATTTCCTTCGATGAATCTACAATCCTCAGACCTTATCGTCGTCGGAACTCCATTCTCAAGTCTTCCTTCCGACAAGCCCAGAACTAACATCAATAGTCTAGATTCTTCATTCTCCTGTTCTCCAATAGATCAACTATTCATGTTGACTCAGAGCTTCTCCTGTCGTATTTTCCTCACCTGGACATGTGTCAATCCAGTGCTAATCCCTTTTTCCACACGATCGATTGCTAAATCCTTCACAAGGCCGCAGACTAGAATCACTGGATAATGTATCGGAGTATAGAAGAATAGGGTATCAGAGTTAAGTGCTCCGATGAATCATAGTTAAACACTCTGATGGGATCGGGTCCGATAGAACTGGAATCTTCGTCGGAGTATCATTTCCCAAGGGTTTTGGGGTCGGACATAACCAGAGACTTATGATATGGTGAGTCTAAAATAGTGAGGTTTCGATCGCCAATTACCCATAACCGTTGATTCCTCCTTTCTGTTAAGTTCCGAGATTCCTTTATGCCATCAATTTTATTCAAACCCGTGCAACCCAAACTTTACGTCTAGATCGTTGATCTTGTTGAATGATCAATGTTTAATGTCTCATGAATTCTCTATGATTGCTTGAGGATGGTTAGTCTATCCTTGCCTGTCATAGTCTTTTACATCAATGACAACATGATCCAACGATGGAACTTTGTAGTGACTAGTAGTTAAACATCTTTTTTATTATTTAAATTTGTTTGCAAAATATCACTAATGATTAATTGATGGTATTTTTTTATTTGAGGTTTTTTTAGAATACTGTAAAATAATCTTAGGTTGATGGTCTTAAATCGATACTTATTATTATGATTGATATTTTATAAAGTGATGTTGCATTGCAATTACTTTATTGGTATTAGTTATATTGAGATATATTCATTGGCAAAGCTTTTGATCTATAAACCGCTCTACTTTCAAGTTGTTGAAATCCTAGTCATGTACTCCTTTTTTCTTTGTTTTTTTTCACTGGCCCTCCTAGAAATGGATTTGGTAGGGGGCCTTCCCCCTCCTCCCCCTTAATCATAGGTAGTGGCATTTCATTTGTTATTTGATTCCTTGGAGAAACCTCTACCTAAGCCTCACATGTCTCGCTTCATCAAAAAATGTGATTATATACCTAATGTAAAGCTTCTAGCCCTGATCCCTTGGAACAAAACTTTGGCCCTTTGTGGAAAAATGACTCATAGGGAAATTCACTGGAATATGGCCATCTTTGAAGACAATGGACACTTGGATTCACAAAAACTATATGGCTCTTATCAAAGGAAAACTATCTTATTATTTTTGTTGACGAGGCTTCTATGCATTCATGTTTGATTTGAAAGAAGAAAAAAACTTAATATTTAGGAACCGACCATATTTCATGGAAACAAGAGGTATGCATCTCAACAAATGGACTTTGGATTTTGACCTAGAGAGTGATGTGCCTTCAACAATCCATGTTTAGGTAAGATTACCTCACCTTCCTCTTCATTATTGGAATGATAATTCCCCAATGGAAATTGACAACACATTGGGTAAATACATTGATAGATCTGAACTCAAATCATACATGATTTCATGTGAAAGGATACGTGTATAGGTAGATTTGAAGAAAGGATTTCCAAAAGCAATAAATACCGGCCTCGACAACTAGGATCATTTGCAAAAACTATATTATGAGAAACTACCATTTAAATGTAAAAGTTGTCATGAGTATGGAAATTTCACTAAACACTACAAAAAGGCAATCCCGGCTCAAGCACCATCTGGAAAATAATATCAATGGAGAATGGTTAAAATAAAGTTGGATCTTAATCAAGTTGTTCCATCCTCAACTCCAGTTCAGAAAGAAAAGGTTGTGCCCTCTCCTAACAAATTTGAAATCCTATACCAATCTAAGGTATAACCTTTTTCCACAGAGGCAAACCCTACTCAAAATATCATTACACCCATCCAACCTTTGCTTCAATAAAAAATGTTCCCCTTTCGTATACAAAAAAATCCCAAATTGAAACTTTGATTTCTTCTTCAAAAAATACGCCCCCCATAAATTCAAGAGGAGGTTGAGCCAATCTCTTAAAATTCATACATGTGGCCCAGTGGCATCCCTACATCAAAAAATATGTAGCAAATGCAAGAAGAGGACCTTGAGGAAGAGAGGTTTCCAAAGAAATAGGGAAGAAAATCATACAAGGAAAATGAGAGGAACCCACCAATAAAGAGAGGAGTATGGGTATCCAAACTTCTATTGAAAGCATATTACGAGGAGGAAATAAACACTACAAGGAAAACACCTTGTAGTGGAGGTTTTTAGTGTTACAAGATTTGGAAATTTTTTCAAAAAACCCTCCTCTACAACCTTCATTATTCAAAGTGGAGGGTTTAACGGAGGCTTCATTATTCAAAGTGGAGGGTTTAACGGAGGTTATAGCAGAGGTTTTTTCGTTGGTGCTTGTATTGTAAAACACATTGGTTCATTCTTAAGTAACATGCATTGTTGCACACACAAAATCCAAAAGCATCGGTGCTCTTAAAACTATTACACATTGGTTTTGTATTGTATGTTATATTAAGTGCTGACACTTTTCGTGTCAATGTACGGATTGGTCCGTATTTTTTTTGTATGCAACATTGATCCTCATATAAATATTATGCACCAGGTCATTCTTTTTTTTTATGACACATCGATGATCTTTTATTTAGTATGCATTGGTGCCTTGTTACCATGTGCATCGAAGGGTAGTGAAATTTCAAATATTCAAGGTGAGATGGAAACGTCATTCTTTGTTACTAAGCATCGGTGTGTATGTTATATTTAAAGGATTGGTGCATATATGATATGTAAAGAATTGGTGCACATTGTAATCATGCACGTCATAATATTTTGAAACAATAAATATAATTAATTGTACGTTATGTTGTTTAAAGTAACTGTGTTTTTTCACAATTTTTGGCATTGGTGCTTTAATATAATTAATAGGCACCAGTGTGTATGACTCATGAAAATGATCCGTTGTCTATTTTATGGCATGCATCGTTTAGTGATTTTAAAAGAATACAGTGCACTGATATGTATATAGTTTAATTAAAAAAAAATAGCAAATTTTCAATTAATCATCTCAAAAACAAATATTTTTTATAATAATATAGTTTTTTATATTTTTGTTATTGTGTTTTGATATAATGATTGCATTAATGCATTATCCATCGAATCGCACCTCTATTATTTGTAACAATGTAAATCATCTATATATTAATTAATCAACAACACACCATTTTACAACATTCGACGATGCAATAAAATAAGAAACCCATTTTATTATATATGAATAAGAGACCCATCGTCATACAAAGTGGGACAATGTAAAGATCCACAATAATCAAAATGAAACCAATATGTAATTGTTACACTTATTGCTAACATGTCCTCATGCAATCGGGACATTATGTTAATTACATTAAACAAAATCCTTGATTTTCATAATATTAAAAAAAAAAAAAGTATTCCAAAACATACAACTTGTAGTAACATTCAATTATATTGTTTGTCAGTCATCATTTGAACTGTTGTAATCGCTCGAGCTTCGTACAAGCCTCATTTCTTCATCAGTTGTAGGCGATATTGTACTTTGGTTATTTAAATTAATGTTTTCTTGATCAACTTGTTTTTTATGTTCCGTTGGTTCACGTTCTATCTACAAACATATAAATAAAGTGTAATAAGTAGATCTACATTTATATAGTAGAATATACATGATTGTGTAAATCAAAAAGTGTACCATAGAAACGAGTGATTAATAAACAATACAAATGTTTTTGAATTCATGCCACATGTTGTGTCTCAAAATCTCTTATGTTGGTTGCACTCCATACTTTGTTTCCCGCATGTTTAATACGCCATGAGAAATTATAGTCGATATAATTAATTTAATGTTTCTTAGTTTTCCCTTAATTATAAAACAATAGAATTTAAACAACATAACTACTTACAAATTGTTCAATTAAACCTTGATACTTCAACATATACTCACAACCCTCACTTAACCCAATGTTGATCAATTCTTTAGTTGGCTCTTCTTTGTATGTTAGCACCTATTAGAAGACATCCATGGAAGAGTGTAAATTAATTATTTAAATATAAATATCACAACAAAGATGAAATCTGAAGTAAGGATGAAAATGTAAGTACTCACAAACTTTGTGATAAACCCTTTCTTCATTTTCGTCCAATCTTATGTGTTGAATAGATCCTTTTTTTTTCTGCAATTAAAACAATTGAAAATTAGTATTTCATATGATAATCAAATTCGATGTACATAAAATAATAAATGAATGATTACATACCTCTTATACATGTTGTTGTTGGGATTCCTCTTGCGATGAAATTATATTCATTTCTTTTACCATCTCCTTGTACACTTTTTTGGACATCCCTATTGGCATGTATTGGTTTTCCTCTTGTTCGTCGCTTGAAATTTTCATAATCTTCCTAAAAAATGAAAAAGAAAAATATTTGTTTTTAATCAACATGAAAGTAAATATAGAAAAAAAATTAATTTGATAATTTTTGGAACATATTATAGAAAAACATGTTTAATAATAATACTTGTTAAATGATTCCTTATGGTTATTGTAAGTTTTTGTTATTTCAAGTCACATGGATTTCATTGACCATTGCTCCGAGAAAAAATCTTGTAGTTTATGTATAACTCGTTTCTTGGAGACATTGGATTGATTTTTGTATTGTAAGTGGAAAGTATGTCTATACATTCTTTCCACTATATCCCTCTAAGTTGTGTAAGACAATTTCCCCCCTCGTTAACTTCTAGCACCACTCCAGATGAATTGATGACCAAGCTATCATCATCATCATCATTTACATCCTTCATATTTTTTGTCCTCTTAGGATGACTTTCCATTCCCTCGCTATCGGTATTTACATAACATTTAAAAAATGTGAAAGTGAGTGTTTAAACCTTGTTAGCGATCAATGTTAAGAAATTCATTTTTAGTAAAAAGTCAAAGAAAAACTTCATGTTGATTACCATTTGATCCACCTAATTCCTCTCTTTGCAAAATTTCCATACAACTTTTACACTCTTTTGCACTTTGGATTGCGAATAATATTATCAATTTTCTTCAAGCTTTTGCTCTGCATGACATGCATTAACCAATACACATCATTAATTTAAACCTATAGATAATTCAAATATATAATTATTTTTTTAATAAAACATAAAGAGTTTGTCTTGTTCTCTTGTTTTGATGAGCTACCATCACCCTTGTTGCAATAAGTTGTTTTCATTGAACTTTTATCGACCATATTTTATAAAAAAAAAAAAAAGGAATCGTCAAATATATAGATTATGAAATATTTTTTACAAAATAATATATCAATGCATATAATAAAATAGTATGCTCTGGTGCGTTAAGCATATTTATACATGTTGGTTCTCATTACTAATTATTATGCACCATCGAACATGTACGCATATGATACTAAAATAAATAGTATTTATATTTTAAACGCATTGGTGTTATTGACATAAATATCAACATTGGTGCGATATTACTGTATAGTGCACATTGATGCGATATTACTATACAATGCATATCGCGAAAAAGTTTTTTTTTTTTAAACTGACAATGACAAGGTTTAGGATCCAATGCAATGAGTGGTACCATTGCAATGGATACCAAACACCCCATATACAAGTAAAAAAACCCTATAAAAACTTATTGGTTAAGAAAAGAAAATTTGTTTGTGAAATATAGAGAGAGGAACTAATAAAAACAACAAGAAAGCCATGGTTTCCAATATTGAAGGTTACTATGAAACCATTTTTTTTTTTAGAATGAATT
>ML798753.1:223527-234129 GCA_009831015.1 Picea engelmannii | reverse complement strand
AACCCTAGGAGATGAAGCGCCAAAAGTCATGTGGGCCCCATTTGGGTAAGTTGGTGCATCAACTTCCCGGGGTCATAACTTTTGCATACGATCTCCGTTTTAGGCGTGTGATAGCTCGTTGGAAAGGTATCGTCGAGGAGATTTGTTTTGGGGGCTCAATCTGCCTTAGGCTATCATTGAGAACCTCGATCTTGAAAAAACTTCATTTAGGCCCTCAAAATGGCCCCGAAAGTGAAAACCTGCTAGAAATAGTAAATTGCCAAAATGGCCAGAAAACTATTTTGAGCCATTTGGAAAAGGTGGGTGGCCCCCGATATCCACCTGGATCAGAATTGAAAGTAATTTGAATCAAATAGGGAAAGATTGAGATGATCAATATAATTAAATCACATGAAATTTCTCCTCTATGGATTTGTATGTGGCCTACAACGATCCCTTCCAAATTTGGCTCTTCAAAAAAATATAACCACTCCAAAGTCTTTGCTGGTAAATCTCTCTTGCACAAATCTTCCCTCTAAATTTTGCTAAAAGAATGAAATAATGAATAGTGTTTTCATTTATAAACACATACACTTTGAAAAATGAAATTCCTGCTCCTTTTTTCGTTGTATATTTTAGTGCATTGATGATAAACACGATCACTATTTTTTTAACTTGCCTTTTCAGTGCACTATACAGTTATGTAGTGCACTTTAAAGCACTGATGTGCTTTGTACATAGAAAAACACCGACAAAACGTGTACATTTAAAAAGAAATCGTTTATTTTTTCACTGTAAAATTAGTGCACTGCACATTTTTAGGTTCCCTAGTGCACTCTCTATGTACAAATGCATCGATCTCAATTTAATTGAAAAAATAGAAATGCAAACCTTCGTAGCTAAATTTTGTGGAGAGTTTGCTTTGTAGAGGCAGTAAAGGAGGTCACGTTTTGGTGCTTTTCATAATTTAGCGCACTAGTGCCTTTTTATATAGGCACATCAGTGCCTTTTTCCATAGGTGCCATGGGGAATATCTAATTAATTAAGAGCACCGATAACTTTTGAAATCCATTCATATTCTCTTTTAAGTTAGATTGTTCTAATCTTCCCAAACTTTCTTTTAAGAATTCATTCATGTATTAATGATGATCTTGGATCAAATGCAAGGGAAAATGTTATAATATCAAATGGTCAATTATTCATATTCAAGCTCATTCCATATCATTGCAAGTTTGTCAAGTTCTCCCTCGCCATTTGAATTAAGTCTAGATTTTATTTAAAATTCATTTATCTGATTGAATTTATATTATTTATGCATGTACATTTGAGTAATTGTTCATTGAATTTTGCAAAATCATGATTCAAGATCGAGTTCAGATGTGCAAGATATTTCACTAGTCCAAAAATGTTGCAAGCTCTTATCAGGAGAAATATATTGCAGACAAATGTTTGATGAAAATGGATAGTTGCTTTATCTTTCCAATTGTAACATTCCATCTTCCAGCAACCATCCTAGGTCAACTATATTATGCCATGAATTGGATCTCTTTTATGACACCCCGGTAGTATAATGTTGTTCAAAATGTAAAGGGTTGAAGAAGAACCCTTTTCATGTCACATTGTCCCATTATATTAATGATTGACTACCCAAAGTTGATTGTCTAATACCTCCCACTACGGTCAAGAACCCACTAAGTGATATAGAAAAGACACGTAGGAACAGTTCCATATGCTCCTTCTTTGAAAAGTTGGAAGCCAGATCAACTAAGTTTCGTCCTAAATTGATCAACCTATCTCCTTCTATTAATTCAATGGAGAGTTCTAGTGAGCCAAAGTATGATATCAATATTACTCGAAACATCTCTACTAGGAGATCCAAAAATTTGTATGAGATAAGAGAAAAAATGTCCAAGTACACACCAAAGTATGTTCAATTGTTGGAAGGTAGAGATGACTTCCCTCTTCCTATCCATCTGTAAAGTAAATACCAAAACTATTACAATTGAACTTTGTATGGCGCTTGGTTGTCTTTCATGCCTATGCTTGATGTTGGAACCAAATTCTCTTTTTGTGGTAATAGTTATGTGTTTTCCAAGTCTAAATAGATGTTGCAAATATTGGGTTGTTTATCCTTTCACATGTATCCATTCCTCCCAAATAATCAGTAGCACTTATGCCATTTTTTGGTCTTCTTTATAGTCAGTCTGATTACTTGAATATTGTTAGATACAAACATAACATTTCCATGTGTAGTATGTGCATGAATAGTTATGCTTTTGGAAACTTTAACAAGAAAAACTTGTTATATATCAATGGTCATCCTCGAACTCATGGAAATATTGTAGGGTTCATAAATAGTTGTAGGTACTCATTATTTAGTGCATATTGTTTCTTTGAGGAACACTCCAATGACAAAGAGTTATTTATGAAAAGGAAAGCATCCAAATTTGTTGTTGTGCATGCAATACATAGTTTGTCTCCTGGTGACAAGTTGTTAATAAACTATAACTTTCATAGACCACCAAGCGCTCATCAAAATCGCCTTGCATTGGGTCTACCTTTAGACGTCCCCTTGGGGCGTAAGAAAATATGATCGAGTAATTGTATTTTTGGATTTTCAATGGAACTATTGTAAATATATTACTTAATTCGACATTTGTTTTATAAAGTGGTTGGTTGCATGTTAAAATCATTACATCAAATATGGGGATTAAGTCCTATAAAATCTACACCAAGACTTTTGTTTATTTTATTTATTGAGTTGTATGAATATTTTTTGTATTTTTAAATATTAATATAAAAATAATTTAATTTAATATTCTTTTAACCTTAACAAATTAATTATTTTCTCCAATAACCAAATCTAATACTTACATTTCCTTATGAGGAGTGTTAGCACTCTGTAGTTTCTCAGGCTAAGGAATAAGTTGACAGAGGTAACCACAAAACCACTTTGGAGTCTGGGATCTAGCCCTCCTAGACTCAAAGAGGGATCTCTCTGTATGATTTAGCTTTGTTTGGATTAAAATGTTAGGCTAGTTATGAAAGTACATGGTTGTTTATTTGTTTTGAATTATTTGGTTGGAACAGGGGAAAATGGGCCATTAGGAAAATGGATTCACAGTTCGGAATTGATCAAAAACCAGGTCTTAACAAGCTAATATTGCAGGGCGGGGTAGGCAAACTCACTGGATCATCAAGATGTAATGTATGGAAAAGATGGAAAACATTTAGAAGTCCAATTAAAAACAGAGCAACTAAGAATTATGGTTTCAATATTCAATGGAAAACACAGAAATTATTCTAAGCCAGAGACAGAGTGTACATTAAAACAAATTCTACTCCTAATCTTCTCAAAACAATTCAGAATGTAGGTAGCAATTGTGATAACAAAAAGAAAAATTTAAAGAAAAAGATACACTTCACCAATGGAATTCGCCACAAGAATCCTACAATGGTCGCATTGTATTACTCGAAATATAAATCAAACTATCTTTGTGGATTGCTTCACAATATGGATCCTATCATACTAACAGGTCCCAACTGACCAACCCGCAATACCTCGAAATCAGAAGTATTCATAAGTTATTTACAATGATCATGTCATTAATGAGCAGGATTAATTTAGGAAAATATAAACTAATTAGATTTCAGATTACAAAAATACAGGGATCGTGTAGATCTGGTTAGATTTTTGGTGCTTGATTTGATTTAATAAAATAAACTTTAGATGCAACAAACTACTAAGTGATTCAAATGTTGGAGCTAGTAGATGAGTTATGTTAGGATCCTAGAACTGCATGTTGACTTGATCGAGATTGTTGGCAATCTGACCCTTTGACTCTCTTGCGTTGGATTATCTTTGTTGCTAGGTGTCTTGATGCCCTCTGATTTCATTGACATATGTCCCTTTGAATAGATTTGTCTCCCGAAACTTTGAAAACATAGGGTCCAAGGAAGTTTTTGATTCTCCCAATATGAGATAGTTGTGTAAAATATGAGGGAGTTTTTTGTATATCAGATTTTTCTGATAAAAAACCTCTCTCGGTTTTTTGAAATTCGTCTCCAGCTGTCCAGGATCTAGGTTTGAAAAAGATGTCTCAAACAAGAAAATCTGGAATCCCAAAAAATAGGGTTTAAATATGCTCTCAATTCTCCAAAACCATAGCACCTGTGAAAAATATGACATAGGTTATTGAATTTAATCCTGTTGTGGGCAAAAACCTCTCTCGATTTGCGAAAATACGTCTCATTTTTCCAGAACACGCGTCGGAAGATGACTGGTTAAAACCTTGCAAAAACCATTTTTTGGGGGGGAAATGTGGTTTTACGGATAGGTGGTAAACGGATTTGGAGGGGCGGTTCTGAAATCGTGAGGCAAAGACCTGTGGAAGGGGTGGTTTTACTTTTCGAACCCCCCGGTGTCTGGAATCATGAAATAGGGGAGTGGGGTTTTAGACTTAGGACATAAGTTTTTAGTTTTTATTGTATTTTTTTTTTGTTTTGTTTTGTTTTGTTTTGTTTTGTATGGTTC
The DNA here is from genome assembly GCA_009831015.1 of Picea engelmannii. Classification (NCBI taxonomy): domain Eukaryota; kingdom Viridiplantae; phylum Streptophyta; class Pinopsida; order Pinales; family Pinaceae; genus Picea; species Picea engelmannii. Next base: position 229,616 of record ML798753.1, on the reverse strand, counting down.
TGTTTTATTTGTTTTTGTTTTTATTGTATTTTTTTTTATGTGTTTTATTTTATATGTATTTTTTATTTGTTTTGTTTTTTATTGTTTTGTTTTATTTGTTTTTGTTTTTATTTTTTTAATAAATATTAATTATTAATATCTTTTTAATTTTAATTTATTATTACACTAACCTAATTTCTAATCTAAACACACTAACCTAATTACTAATTATTTAAATTATTAATTTAATTAGTTATTAAACTAATTAATATTTTATTGAATTATTTATCCTCGGTTATCTAACTTTGTTTTATTCGGGGAAGAATGTCGGGAGAATGATGAAGTGAATGGATGGAAAGGGGATTAGAGGCGCGATAGTAGATGGGTTAGAAAGGATAAGTGGATGATGTAGCAGGAAGATGGGTGAAGGATGATGCAAAATGGAGGGGGAGGCGAGGCGAGTCAGCAAGCCAGAAGCTTCATCACGAGACCAACAAATGATATATGAATCATCATATTTCCTATAATTATAGGACCCTAATATAGGCTCCACCTGGGGATGGAAGCTCTTTCAAGAGGTGACAAGAACCACAGAACTCTGAACATGCAGACCAGTGCTTTATCCATTGGGATGATCCCAAACTGCAACCTTTTCTATCCAACATCCTCTGTGGATGATCTTTAAGTAGAAAATTGATCTGTATATTGAATCTAAACTGAGAAAATATTTGAAAGATGCTCACATCCCTAAGCTTATTTGCACACTGCAAACCTGACTATTGAAAAGATGCTTACTTAGTAAGCTTATTTATGTACATATAATCCTATTCTAACATGTTGAAATTATGTTTAGTTAGGTAATGGAAAAATGCCAATGAAGCCAATCTATCAGTTGATCCAATAGCTCAGCTCCTTTACTGTTTTTAATAGGCATCAGAACTAGAGCTTGCAAAGGCATAAGGAACTGATTTCCAACCTGATCTTCATAACATAAAGCTTTAGAACTATGGAAAATCAAAGAGGCTCTGGGTATCAATTGACATTCTGAAAAGAAGAGCTCCTCCATATATATAGCTATAGGGTCATGATGGAAATGACTTATTCTTTGATATTCAAATTCAGCCAAATCAAGTTCATGACTGGGAACTTCACATATGATATATGTATCATCATACAACTTCTGATTTAACTGCAAATTTTCAGATGGATTTTGAAATGAGACTCCAGTCGAACCAAACCAAGAAACTAACTGCCTAATCATGTCTATATCATAAATTCTTTTAAGCCCACAGCTAGCAAATGGAACATGACTCTGACTACACAGATCATTCAACACATCAACTATTGGGTCTTGTAGAAACTGAAATGATTGTTGCATTGGTTGCAATGATTCCAATGTGACTACATGATTTTCTATAGGCTTACCAATCCTTGATTCGGAGATATTAGCAACATTTTCCTTCAAAAACTGAAATGAATTAAAGCTTAATGGTACAGAATTATACTGCATCAATTCATCTATGATTTGACAATCAATGTAACTCGGGGGATGCAATCTTGGATCTAGAACAAATTCCACGCCATCAATGACATTCTCAATTGATTCATTAGAACATTCTCCATCCCTACTATGACAACTTGCTTACAGTTTTCTCTCAGAAATTGAAATGAAAAAAATCATAAGGGCAAAGACTTTCCACTTACTCTGAGATTTTCTACACTTTCCTCATTGTTTTCATAATTAATATGCACAGGTTGATTGTCATATTTGAGCTGTAACTGAGCTTCCTTCTCCCAAAAACATGCTATAGGTTGCTTTGAATAGTTAGCATTGATTTCAAACATATAATCATCATCATACTGATCATACTCGGGTAGATCATCTAGGTAAGAAAATTCATCAATCATACACATCAGATCAGTTGATTGCTCCTCTAGAGCTTGATTTTGAATTTCATCATTGACCATGTTGTGAATTGAATACATAAAATAATCATTTTATGATATATGATACCATGGGTGAGTTGCAAAATGCTTGGGAACAATGACCTTGTCTTTCTCTGTAACCAATGGAACATGATGCTTTTGGACAGCAAGTTTGTTTCTCATGATAACTTTCTGCATCATTTCTTTCATTGTGCTAGTCAGAATGTCTAGTTTTGCTTCTGAAGATTTCAGCTGCTCCTTTGCTATTTTTTTCCTTTCTTCTGCCTTGATCTTTGACCTTTTGATCAGAAAATTAGCTTCCACACTAATTGCATTGTCTTACATCTCCTTGAGTGTAGTAGTGTTCCTTTCTCTCAACCAAAATTCCATCTCTGGATCAAAGGCATCTGGGTAGTGTAAGAGAGCTAAACCAGGAGGAGGTTTTATATCAGCGGGCATTGAATTGTAAACTTGATTGAATCTGGCTTAAAAGTGTTGCACTGTTTCACCTAATTGTCTTTTCAAATGATCATATTCTTCTAAAATGAGAAAAAGATTTCTCTTAATCTCCCATTTATTAAGGAAAAGTTTCACAAACTGATTGAACTCAAAGATGCTTGTAGCTGACAATTTTTTGAACCATTCCTTAGCTCTACCTTGTAAAGATAAAGCAAAAGGCCTAATACATGCATCATCTTCTTCCACCTCAAAAAGGTCAGGATAATTTTCAAAACCCTAAATGTGTTTTTCAGCAGTGATGTGACCACATTCTCCATCAAACCTGGGAAGATATTTGTAATAATTTGCAGTGAAATCATGGAGTATAGAAGGTAAGACAATAGGCTTGTATCTATTTGGGATTTTAACAGGTGTAGGAGTATGTACAAGAACTGTAAAACTAGGCTTAATATTTTGAGGCTCATCAGGCTGAACCTGATTGACATAAGTTTCAACAGTATGGTCTTGACCAGGATTGGCAAAAGGGAAAAAATAATTAAAAATAAAGCCTATTATGTCTTGAATAAAATTACAACTTGCATACCTGATCTTTTCAGATTTTCTGATCATGTTTCTGGTTCTTCCTCCAGTGGACTCTTTGAATTGAAACTTATTTGGAGTTGATTGGAGTTTCCAGGTGGATGATTCAGCCTTCTTGTGTATGATCACTTTCCACCATCAGTAATTAGATCTGGAACTTGATATATTTTTCTGAGGAAGGTTCCCCAGTATGGTCGCCACTATGTTAGAACTATGTAGTTTCTCAGGCTGAGGAAGAAGTTGATAGAGGTAACCACAAAACCAGTTTGGAGTCTAGGATCTAGTTGATCCAGGAGGCTCCCCAGGTTCAGAAAATGCTCAAAAATCAAAGTTCTCAGAATTGGATGAAACCAATTCCATAGCGACCGTCTTGTCGTGCTGATTTCATCAGTATATTTACTTTATCAAACGGACGTTGTATGCGAGAGTTATCGTACTTTGGTTGTTTCTAAAAAAGTCAAAGGACTGGCAAAAAGTCAAAGGACTGGAAAAAAGTCAATGATGACATCAACATGACGATCGCATGACATCACCAACGACACCTCATGATGCAAACTTGGACCAATGGCAGTGTGACAAGTGGTAGCAGTTGACTGGGCAGATGTAGATGGCAGATCCAATTAGAATTGGACACATGGCAATTTTTGGTCAAATGTGGTGGTGCCACATGGCCCAGGCATGGGCAGCCACGTGTCCATTCATTAGTTGTGGAAAGTTTCAAAATTTTTGAAGTCCATGGGTTTTGAACCTAACCAACAAATCAAGCAAAGCGCTTTGAGGAGAGCCCTAACACCAACGCGCCACATGTATTACTTGTTAAATGTAACAAATTTAATTTTATTTAAATTGTAATGTAATGTTAAGTGGGCGGAAAAGGGGCTGGGGCTAAGCCCCAGCCCATAGTTATATTACGTATGCAATGAAACCAAGGGCTATCTCCTTCCAAAGCGCGCGGAGTATATTCTTTTAAACGGAGGTCCCATGGAACGTGCCCAAAGACCAGGGGCTGGAGCTTATCCAAGGCCAGCGCTTAGCCCTTTGGGCTAGCACTTGGCCATATGGTCACCATATGACCGAACTAAAGGGGCGTGCGCATAGCCCAAAGGGGCTACTCTGTGTATTTTTAATTAAAAGTGGTTTTTAAACTATACATAATGGATTTTTGCCTAATTTTATGCCCAAAAATTGGTTTTTTGAGGATTTTGAAGCCATTTGAAGGGGGATTTGATCCCAAAAAGAGGCCAGATCTTGAGGGAAGTCGGGATTCCTCATATGAGCCTTGCAAACTATAAGAAATGGGATTTTTGAAGCCCATAGGAGACTTTTTGATGTAGGATTTTAAAGGAGCAGTTTGTAAATTTTTGCCTTTTCTCATGTTTTGAGAGGAGTTTTTCTCATGTTGTTGAGAGGATTTGATGGTGCATGCATGAATCTGAGAAAGAAGGTTTTGCACAACAGACATGAAGCATGTAATGTAACAACAAAGAGCATTGTAAGAGAACTTTGAGCATTTTAAAGAGCAATAAAGAGGTCCTCCACTTGGAAGCGGGCCCGAAGACGTAGCCAACAATTGGTGAACTATGTTATCAACCTCTTGTCTCTATTTCTCTTTTGGTTTTGTTGTTCTATTCTCTTCATTTGCAGCATGGATATTAATGGCTGATCTCTTTATTCATTAATAAGCATCAAGTAAAAGTCACATTTGATATTCCGCAAACAAGATAATAAGTTTATGTATTTCGCATTCTTATCGATCCAATGCCTAAAGTACATTGAACTAACTTGCAATTGATCAGTAATACCTTCATTTTTGGATCAAGTTTATGGTATCAGAGCATTTGGTTGTGAAGGTTTGACAAGAATTGCAAGCATTGGATGCTCACAAGAGCAAAACTCAAGCGAGGAGAAGGCCAACTTGAGGCTCTTGACACAGAGATTCAAAGGAGACCGCATAAGCAAGAGATGTCTTCGCCAAGAAAATTGGGTCCCTACAAAATTGAAGATGATTTCTTCGAGGCCTTTAAATTGATGCAAGACATGGTAGAGGAGCTTTATCATGAAAGATGGCAACGAAGGCTTCGAGGCAATGAAGAAGGTGAATCTTCGGTAAGAGCAGAAGGAGGAGTTGGAGGTGGTGGACCTTCGGAACCTTCTTCTCCTTCATCCTCATCATCTAATAATGAAGCAAGTGTACATTCCTCCAAGGATAAGCAAAAAACTCATCATTCTTCTGATATGTCATTATTAAAGTTAGATGTAAAGTTTCAATTACCCACTTATGATGGTGAATTAGATGCAGAAAAGCTAGATAATTGGGTGAGACAGTTAGAAGTATATTGTAGGATACAAAAGATTGTTGATGATGAAACTAAGATCCAACTAGCAAGTCTCAAAATGGGAGGTGTAGCTCTCATATGGTGGGAAAGAAAAACTAGAGATGATCTTAAGAAAAGTGGTAAAACAATCTCTTCCTGGAATAATTTTGTTATCGCATTAAAACAACAGTTTTACCCTTTAGCTTACATGCAACAAGAAATGATGAATTGGCAATGTTTAAGGCAATCAAAAGGTCAAAGTGTACAAGAATATACTCAGATATTTTGTAAGTAAGCTTTAAATTTGGGTATTCCATTATATACATAAGACACACTCCTAAAATATATTGGTGGTTTATATTCTTATCTTAAGCACATTATTCTTATGTTAAATCCTTCTAACTTTGATGAAGTATGTGTACAAGCCATTCACATTGAATCAAGTAAAGGGAATGTTGGTGATAGTGTTTCTAAAGATACTTGGCAAAGAAAGGATGCAGGGAAAAGGAAAGAGAAGAAGACAGCCACAACAAGAAAGGAGAAGCCTATTTGCAAGCATTGCAAGAAAGTAGGCCATGATGAAGATCGTTGTTGGGTCTTACATCCTGACTTGAAGCCAAAAAAGTTTGTTAACCACGGAAGGAAGAATACCACAATTGCAATAGTTCAAGTGGATCTTGGATCAGATTCCGATGATGAGACACAGGTTGTAGCTATGGGAATCCGAGGTATAAATTTTGTTGCAAGTTCTAGCTCTTCTAGTTCAGTTGATGTAAATGATGAGTATAAAAGGAATGAACTTTTCCACATAAGGGTTATAACACATAATGT
>ML798753.1:191395-219145 GCA_009831015.1 Picea engelmannii | reverse complement strand
TAAATTTAATTATGAACAATTATTATAATGTTGTAAATAAAATAAATAAAACAATAACATTTTTCCCACAAAAAAAATGTGTAATTTTATTCATCCGAAGAGACAAAATTACATTCTATAGGTGTTAAGTGAGCACATTCTGACAATGAGAAAAGAGAGCTAAGGCTATGAATCCCAAGAAGTAAACAAGATCCCTGATATAGCAGACTCTCAAGAAAACCTCAACGGGAGATAGTTTCCAGATGGACCCCAACATATATTCAAAACACCATATCGGAGTATGTCATGCCCCAGAGGGCCATAATTCAAATACAAAAAATCCATCTCAGAAGACCAGCAAATACCTTCCAAAAAACAGGAGCAATGTAAGAGAGAGTATATACAGATTGTGATAATAAAAGGAGGTTGAATTGCTTTCTCTTTACTGAGATTTGGCAGGTCCATCTATGAATGGACGATAATAATACTCAAAAAAATGTTCTCCATCTGATTTTGTAATATGCCATTGGCCAAAAGTGAGTTGAATCTCTGCTTTTGACAACGAGTTCGCTATCGAGTTTAAGTCCCTATAAACATGGCATAGGGAAAAAGATTCAAAAGATTCCAATAATATGAAAACTCCTCCACAATAGGTAGCAAAAAAATATTGTGGCAAGTCTTAGTTTTGCGAGACCAGTTGACAACATTCATAGAATCCCCAAAACTTTGGATGGATTGAACCCCCTTCTCCCCAACAAATTGAAGCAACAACTTTAGAGCCATAAGATCAACATAATTGTTGGTCCCCTGTCCCAATCCCATTTTAATTTTATAGAAGTGATTGTCAAATAGAAAGAATACAACATCACCCCCACATAATTGATTTTGTGAGGTACCATCGAAATAGGCTCAAGGATTTGAAGAATCAATTAGCTCGGGAAGATTGTTACGGATAGCAGGAATATCCTTCTCTTGAGGAAGATGAGCAATAATCGAGATGCCTTGTGCTATAATGATTTCAGGGATAAAGGCCTTATCCTTGAAAATGGATGAGTTTCGAGCCAGCAAAATACCCAAGCTGACTAACAAAGGTAAATCTTTGATTTTCTTGAATTTGTAAACTTGTAGCCAATCCTTCCATGCATGTTCTAGAGAGGGGCCTCTCCAAACACACACATGTCTTGTGAGAGCCAAGGTTTCTTTCCAAACTAGCTTGGAGAAAGGGAAAGTGATAAGAATGTGAGAAATCGATTCATTATCTGCTCTACAGAGAGGGCACCAACCTGGCCCAGCAATCTGGTGCTTTCTCATATTGTCCTATGTAGGGACCTTGTCATTTAAAGCAGACCATATGAAAAAAAATTCATTATGTGGACATTTTAGTTTCCACAAACCATGCCACCACCATCACGACTCCCTTTGAAGGATATCAATATTTAATGCAATATATCCCAGTTTTGGGGTGTATGCCCCATGCGGGGCCTTTTTCCAAACTAGCTCATATTCACGATCAGTAAGCCTGATATGCCCTGACCAAATATCTAAGATGTATTTTTCCCATAAAAGGGGGAGATCACCATCTAAGCCAATATATGTAGAGCTTATCCACCCCTGCTTCCATGGGTTGGTTGTTCCAGGGTCTGTAATTTGTTGCAAGAAGAAAATATCCTATAGAAGGAGCCAATCAATAAGTTCTCATGGAAATCTGTGAGAGTTTCCACTCCCATACCAAGGATCTGCCCCTTTGTGGACTTGATTCCCTCTGCCAACTTTCCAGGCCAAACTGTCACCCACTACTGGGAAGGAAGAAACCACTGCTTTCCAAAATATGGAACAATTTGAAACGGACTTTACAGGCCTCTGGATCTAATCCTCCACAAATTCTAGATGAATGTACTTGTGTTCCACCACCAAGGTCCATAGACTAGTGTTTGATAGGAGACACCAACAGACTTTAGTAGCCAAAGCTTTTGAGAACATGAAGATATTTTTTAGACCCCATCCCCCTAAGGATTTGGGTCGAGCGAGGAGCTCCTACTTTGCCTAAGGTGGAGTATATTGGTCTTGAATCCCATACCATATGAATCGGAAACAAATATGCCTGGCCTTTTCTAATATTCCTTTTGGGATCCAGGCGAGAGACGTCCAATAAAATGGAATGGCCTCCAAAACAGATTTTGTCAGGGTTATTCTTCCAGCCTTGGACAATCACCTAAAACAATAACATTTCATAAGAGTAACTATTCAAATTATTTTTTTCATTTATTAACCAAATCCAATATTTGCATACATGTTAATACAAAATCAAGGAAATAGAATACTTAGCATACTTTTTTAATATAAAATTCAATTAATACTTACATACTTTTACATACTTTTTTAATTAAAGATTCATAAAGTTGGTAATAGAGTTAAAAACTGCAAAACCATTTCATCGAAAGTGTATAGATCAAAATTTATTATTATATATTCTTTATATTTTATAATTTAAACTTAATTAAATAAATTTAATATATTATGATAGTTGAATAATATAAATTAATAAAATCTTTGGAAAAATTAAATATAATAATTGTAATTTTAGTAAACGATTATATTATAGCTTTGTCTTGTAATCTTTGAATAACAAAAATTAATAAAAGAACATTATTATTACATCATTATTAGTGGGCCTAATGGTTAAGAACATGTGTTTCCTCTTGAGAGGTCACAAGTTCAAATCCAGAGGGGGGTAGGGTATGTATACCTCCGTAGACTTTACCAGTGAAATCGATGGGTGGAGGGGGGTCTCTTGTCCCACAAACATGGGGGTCTCATACACCAATTTGGTGTGGCTTGGCCGTGACCTTAATATATATATATATATATATATATATATATATATATTAGTGAATAATTATATCATAATGTTATTATTATAATATATGAAAAAGACACAATTATTCAAATTAGTATAATTTCACTCATCATTTTTATGTATTTTTCTTTGTAAACATTTTTAATCAACATATTGTATCTGGTTGGAAAACAAACAATTCACCTTGAAGAAGAATTAAGCATTATATGGCATTGATGGTTATAAATTTTTGCAATCACAATCCAAATTAAACAATTTCATAAAACTAAAGTTAAACATTATATGACAACTCTAAATTCTAATGAGTGATACATCTCATATTTAATTTAAAAATAGATAAATCAAAAGCGTACTCATAATACATTTTACAAATTAACAACAACAACATCAACATGATATGAAAAACATAATATACATGTGTGCTATACTATTTATAGCGCACCAATGCGGTTGAAAGTGCACCAGTGCAGTTGTTACTTAAAAATGAACAGAGAGAGAATTTAATTAACAAATTACATATGCAAACCTCCACAATTAAAGTTTTGTGGAGGAAGTCATTTTTCAATGCCTCTCATAATTTAATGCACATAATTGATCCTCTGTCACTCCCTCAATGCTTTGCCTTGCATCTCCTCTTCTGCGAGCTGCTCGACTTTCTCTAAGATACCATCCTCGTCACTCATGTATAAGCCATAATAAGTACCGTCAATTCATTTGTAAATATCATACTTGGACCTCCTCTTCTTCACCTCAGGGGGATTATCTAATATCTCTTTGATGTTAGGGAGGAATTTTTTTGCCCTGAAGTATATGTAACCGATCCCCTTGTTGGTGGCACCGGGAACATCAACTTTGTTTTCTTCCAAGTCTGTCATCTTGGCCCCTACTTTGGAATAATTAAGATCACCAAGCTCTAAGATTGGAGCTTCTGAGTGCCCCTTTTTCCTGATCAACAAAAAAGGAACCCTATTATATGTCTTAATTATAATAATCTATCAACCTCAAGAATGGTCGAAGGACCATATTGTATATTTAATAGAAGTTAAGAAGCACATTTGAAAAAAAAATTGATGATCCTTAAGCTTCATGAGCATGCCTTATTGTTGAATATATAAGCATTGCCTTGGCCTTTATCTACTCCTCCATGAGATCCTCACTCATGAATTTACTAATAAGCTCATGTTTCTTCTTCTCTACAACCATGCACTCGATCTATTTCTCATTAAGAAGGGGTGCATGGGAAATAAACTCTCTCTCTCTCTTTGTTGTTGGTTTCCCTTGCTTTTCTCTCCCATTTATTTTTCCACATCCTCCTCTTCCTTGAACATGATTGAATTAACAATAGCGACCTTCCCACTCTAGACCATCAACTTGGCCCCCTCTTGATAGGCTCGATCATTTGCCACTCCCTCGGTGTTCTGGCCCACATCTCCTCCTCCACGGGTCGTTCGACTTTCTCCAAGATACCGTCCTCATCATCTATGTAGCCATAATAAATGGTATCAATTTGTTTGTAAATATCATTCTTAGACTTCCTATTCCTCACCTTGGGGGAATTGTTGAATATCTCTTTGACATCGGGGAGGAATTTCCCAACCCCACTTGTACAATTGGTTTCTGGAAGATGGCATGCTACAATATTTTAGCAACCAATTGAACAAGTGGTGTTGTGAAATTCCTCCCCAATGTCAAAGAGGTATTCGATAAGTCCCTTGAGGTGAAGAAGAGGAGGTGTAGGTATGATATTTACAAGTGAATTGACGCTAGTTATCATAGCTATAGGGATGACAAGGACGATACCTTGGAGAAAGTAAAGCAACCTGTGGAGGAGGAGATGTGAGCCATAACTTTGATGGAGTGGTAGAGAATTGATTATTTCAATAAGGAGGTCAAGTTGATGTTCAAGAGCAGGGAGGTTGTTGTTGTTAATCTAGCCTTGTTTGAGGAAGAGGAGGATGTGGCAGAAGAAATGGGAGAGTTGGACAAGGGAAACTGATAGCAGAGAGAGTAAGAGTTTATTTTCCACGTGCCCCTTCTGGATGACAAAATGATCGAGCACGTGGTTGTGGACAAGAAGAAACAAGAGCTTCTTAGTAAATACATGAGTGAGGATATCATGGAGGATCAGGACAAGGCCAAGGAAATTCTTAATATTCAGTGATAAGGCATGCTAACAAAGCTTATGGATCATCATTTTTTTTCCAAATGTGCTTCTTAACATCTATTAAATATACAATGTGGACCTTAGGTCATTCTTGAGGTTGACATAGTATTATAATTAAGACAACGACCAGGTTTCCTTTCTTGTTGATTAGGAAAAAGGGGCATTGAGAAGCTATGATCGTAGAGCTTGAAAGTCCTAATTATGCCAAAATAGGTGCCAATATAATGAATTTGGAAGGGAACGAATTTGATGTGCTCGGTGCCATTGGCAAGGGCCCTGATTATAAATGCTTAAGGGATACAAAATTCCTCCCCAACCTTAAAGAGTTATTTGATAAGTCCCCTCGAGGCGAAGATGAGGAGGTCTGGTTATGATATTTACAAGCGAATTGATGCCAATTCATATTATGGCTATGAGAATGATGAGGACAGTGTCTTGGAGAAAGTTGAGCAGCCTATGGAGCAGGAGATGTCGGTTAGAGCACCGAAGGAGTGGCAAGGATTGAGTCGGTGCACTAAATTATGAGAGGCACCGAAGAGTGACCTCCATGTTTGCATCCGCAAAGCAAAACCTTTACAAAATTTAATTATTGAGGTTTGCATACATATTTTATGAATTAAATTGTTTTTATTTTGGCTACTGCTACTACTGCTCTTGCGCTCATCATCGTTGTCATGTCTTATTCACATAAAATTCTTTGTAGGCATATATATATATATATATATATATAAGACAAATTGAAATTATAAAACACACACATATATAACTTTTTGTATTTATCAAAAACTGAAATTAATTTATGTTTTCAAACAAAATGTGGAAAAGTAATCGGTGCTACTACATTAGATAATACAAACTGCCGATTGCACTATATCATAAGAAAAACATGGCTGATCTATGCGATAATTCAAATGCACCAGTGCTACATGGTTATTCGAGCACTAATATGTATTTAAGAAGTGTGTTGTGTTCTCTAACACAACGATAACGAAGCATACCACAAGACACACCGCTATGCCATTTTATCTATGTTATGTGCGACATAGTGTGATTGGTTCTACAAAATGCATCGCTTTATTAAATTTTTAGGTGGTAAACCAAGTCAAGCACCGATGCTCCAAGTTCCTTGGAGCATCATCGTCTTTTAGCAATGTGTTGTCTTTTAGGATGCACCGATAACAGGGAATTCAATAAAATGCACCGCTATGATAAATTATTAAATATTTGGTCTAGTGCCACGTTGTAAACCACACCGGTGTGTTTCGTGGACTTACTCACATCTCTAGGTTAAAAAATTTATGATGAAAACTTGGCAGTGTGGTTGCTCAAATGGAACACAACGAGGTTCGATTTTTCTTAAATAACAAACCTTTTTTTAGTGTTGCATTTTTTTAGAACGCATCATAAATGGGGTGCCCCATAAGACGCACCACTGTGATAAATTATTATGTATTTTTCCCAGTGCCTTGCTCTACATATCATTGGTTCATTTGGTTAATGGAATGCACTGATAATCCATTTATCTTGGAGCACCAGCGTTTTGTTTAAAGATGCATTGTATTTTATAACTTACCTGTAACAGGGGCATCCAGAAAGATGCACCACTATGTTTATTTTTTAACATTTTTGCAGTTTCGTTCTATGAATGGCACCAATGTTTTTATTGAGCATATACGCATCGATGGTGGTGCTTCTTGTAAATTCACAGCACACACCAAATTTCGAGGCGAGCCAAAATGTTTAAACGCATCGTGTGGAATAAAAAATAAATCTAAAAAAGACCAATTTCAAATTTTAATCCAATGAAAATGCAAATAACAAGGTAATAAACAATTTACTTGATTTGTTCTCTCCCAAGGAGGCATGGTTACACTGTAGACAATAAATGAAAATTTGTGGTATTTTCCAAAATTTGGAAATGTGTGGAATCTGACCAATCTTTGGTTTTTCATCATGGAGGACAAAACATTGTATGTGGAAGATATTGGAGCATGCATGTGTTGTACATACAAAGCTAAGGAAGAAATAAGGAATAACCATTGGATTTGTCCACATATTTTATCCCGAAAGAAGATTCAAGAGCCCAAGATCATATCAGCAAAATAAATCATCAATTTAATGCCTTCAATCAAAGAAGTTGGTGCCACCCTTTTTCTTTCCATAAATGATAGATGCATAGGTAGTTGGTAATTAGTTGACTCCATGACTTCTTCATAAGTTTGTTGCATAAGAAGAACTAACTACATTGAAAGGAGAATTGTCATATTAATCATAGGTATGGTGATGCTCAATTGACATGGGTAGAATTCAGTGAAACATGGTTTCACTAAGAGAAGTAGTTGGCTCACCATTAGTTGTAAGGGAAGTCTTGATCCAAATGGATATGTGAATATTCAAAATGGATAAGTGGTCAATTATCTGGTTAATTTTGTTCTCAAGAATTCTTATGAATTTCCATGTTTCAAACATATTTTATAAGATTTGTTGAGATCTTGTTACTTCTCTTTGGAGAAGTTCATGGAATCCTTTGTAAGGCAAGACTGTAGCCCATGCGAAGGCATGGAAAATAGGAGGGGATCTTGTTTCTTTGTATTAAACACGGGTTTACAAAGAGTAATGCACATAGAGCATGTGACATGATCAACATTGCATCCATACTTCCACATAACACAAGAATTAGGTGCCCCAAGACAAATCAGTTTGATTCCCAGTTGGCAGGAAACGTGGCCACCTAGGGTGTTGACATGTGGACCCTTTGACCAATCAAAATGTTTCATGTGGTAGTCTAAGAAAGGCCCAATATTTTCTAAATTGTGAGCCATATCAAGCATTGTGGAAGATTGGTGGGATATGTAACTGAATCCTAGTGTATAGTTCTAGAAACAATTGGGAAGGCCATTGGCCTTATACATGCCCAAGAAAGCAATATTAAAAGGACAAGGTTGTGATGGAAGATAGGCTCGACCAAGCATAAACTATCATATGTTGGATTAAAAGTTCGATTGGCGAGCAACTAAAATAAGAGATAGTAGATCATCCACGGTTCCAGTTGACTCCATATTTACCTTGTTTGTAAAGACCGAAGAGAGAAACTTATATAGGATCCCATTAACTTGTTCTTGGAAGAGATATCATTTGACTTTTGGGGACACTAATTTTGGTTATCCTTAGAGGCATTTGCACTAATAAAGGATGTTCTAGAAAGGGTGTGGTTTGTGAATACCAAAATTTCAAAAAAGGGTGCCATTTCTTCTTAAGAAATAATTTCATACCTATTCACTTGAAAAGAAAAGTTGCTTCCTTTGACATGATTGGGGGATATTTGTGCTTGTTCACTATGCTAGTTGGAAGGTATATTTATTGATTATGAGTGAGAGAATGCATGTTTGGAACCTAAAGGGACCCAGATACCTAGAAGTGAAGGGGTTGATTTGGGATGAAATGTGGTGGCTAGTTGTTTAGGGTTCATTTTCTTCTTGACAATTTCCCATTGATCTTATTTGTCTACAGTCGGTGGTCCATCCTACATTTTTTTTTGCAATCCTTTGCAAAGTGTCCATATTCATGACATGCTTTGCATTTGAAAGGTAATTTCTTGTAATCTAGGGGCTACACATTCTTCCAGTTATCTAACATCAAAAGGATTGTTTCCAGAATCCCTTTTCTAGATCAACCTCCATGCAAATCCTTGCACAAGAAAACATCCCATATTTTGGTTCAACCTTGTCTATATAGCGACCCAAAGTTTCCTTTTGCTATACATTTTAATTCATTCTATAAATGAATGGGTATATGTGGGAGGCGAACCCAAAAAGGGACTACAGAGGCAACATCATGCTCTGGGTTGAAATTTGGTGTCTAGTTATTTAGGTAAATTACATGAGTGCCAAAGAAATGAGGGTCACTCGTGAATATGAGATCCATGTCTTCCCTGGTTTTCAACAAAAAAGCATAGAAACCCCTTCCATAGAAGCAATGAGTGAGCTTTTGATAATAAATTCATCAAAACTTGCTTTGGCAACCAAAGAACTCTAGGAATTGACTTACTAAAAATACCCATAAACTGCAAGCCAAGGACCAAAATCCCAATGCATCGGCCAGAGAAAAAAAAAATCTCTTTCCACGTGAGCTCAAGTCTAAGTGGGAATTTGAGAGCCATGTCGAGTTCCAACCTAAGTCTCGTCAATTTTTTGACCTTTCCAATGAGAAGCCATAAAGAGATAATCAAAAGGCAAGACAATAACTAATTCTCACGTGCAGCTAGGATGAGGTCATTTCCTTCCAATTCCTCTCCCCACACTTCAAAACTAAAATGAGATTTATTAAAACACGCATTCTTTAACAAGGATGTGACATGGATTGTGATTCAAATGTCTTGTAAACTTAGGGGATATAACAACAACACTACCCATTTTTAGCCATGACCCCTTGCAAAAGAGAGGTACCTAAATTGGCCAACCAATTAACCTAAGAGTTGTGTTAAGTCTCAAAACATGAAAGAATGAAACCATGCTCAGAGTTTTGACTTCCTTGTTGATTTTTACAATGATTGAGGCTAGCTTATTTCCTTTCAAAGCTGACTTCAAAACCATTGATTTCATGATGACACTTGAGTCTCCAATAATGATTTATGTTCGAGTTATTTGCTAGAAGGAGGCCCTAAAGAAGAGCATAGGCCTAGGCTTGGTTTTTTGTAGTTGTTCTTAATCCCTATATTTTCATGTTACCACACAATCTAGCATCCTAGTGCAAATCCTTCACAAGGTGCTGAAATAGTGGAATATTGAAGGATGTCACCACTGTCACCTAGGAAATAACTTTCCTCTCATTAGTGAAGGAATAGATCCAGCACAAGGGATTTTTCCCTAATAGCCTCAAGGAATCCCTAGACAAGACACAATCAAGTTTAAGGCCTCCTGTGTAGCTACTCAATCTACCCCCGATGGAATAAGATAATCAAGGTAACAACACGGTGGTAAGACAATTTCCATATTTTGATGGATGAGGATCTAGGGTAATCTAGAAGGGTTATAAAGTAAATTTTTGGCACAAAAGGATACCCAAACACTACAAAAGAAGAAAAAACTATTGCCTCTTGTAAAACTTGAAAAAAATATGGTGAATTACAGTAGTAATACAAGTTATAACAACAACAATAAATGTATCCCTTGGAACAAGTAATAAGCCTATAAAAAGGGGCTAAAGCAATGAATAAAATTAGGGTTTTATCAACCAACAAAATATAAGATTAAAAATTCATATAATAACTCTAAAACCCTACGCATTCATCCCTAATTAGAATGAAATAATAAATCAACAAAGCAATTTAGGGTTTAAATATGATTGTTAAGTGAAATATATGCATGAATACCAAGATGTCCAAGTATTTTATAGCTGAAAATGAATATATTGTTGTTGTAAAACCCTAATCTAACCCTAAAACATAAAGTGAAGATTGAATTTTGAGTTTTGTGATTGACTCTTGAGATAAGACTAGTGCCTACTATACTTTTTGGGCATATGGGGTCAATTAAGGACTCCTTTGAAGATATGTAAGTGGATCTAGGGTTGTTCACTACTAACCCTAGAAGAGGCTCCTAGTATCTTGATAGGTCTTCAAAGATAATTCAAGGGAAGATTCTTCACTAGTAATATTCCAAAGGTTTTGACAAGAAGGTTTTGTTCAAGAAAGAACCAAGATAATGCACAACCATCACTAGAGAAGCATCATTACACTTACATTCATTAATAAAAAAAACCACAAGATAAAGTGAAACCACCTACTCAAGAAATCTTGCATCCATTAAAACCCTAACAATGAACATCCATGAATAATTAAAATCATCCACAAGACATCATCTCCAAAAAATTACTCTAACTAGCCATCCACAAAAAATTTCATAAGAGAGAAGAAATAGTAGACAAGTAGTGATAATTCTCCCCAAGTAGCAATGATTTACAAGTGAGAAGTGCTTCTCTTAATTATATGAGAGATCTAACACCCTTCTCATCCATTAAAAGGCCTAAAAACATAAAATATGCCTTTATCCTTCACAAACCCTAGAGATAAGGGAAAAAGACAACAAATTTCCATGTTACAAGAGCAGTATGTCACTAACACCCCCAATAATGCCTCCAAGATGAAGTAAATATGCTCAAATGTCAAAACGTCCATCATAAATGCATGCTAGAGGCCAGAGGTGTGGTATAACTGACCTCATAAAGTGGACGACTCACTCCAAAATGATGTGTAGTGGGCTCAAAAAGTGAAATGTTCCCTCCAAGTGGTGCAATGTTTCATCTCCAAGTGACATATCATCCCCAAGAGGTGTGACGTCTCATAAAAAGGTGAAATATCATCGTCAAAAAGGTGCCATGTCCCATCAAAGGTGAAACGTCCCATCAAGAGGTGGAAAATCATCATGTGAAGGTGCAACGTCCCATCATTAAAGGATCAACTCATACCCCATGGGTGCTAGGGTGTATCAACAAAGGATCCATGTGATCAAAAGGCTCAACATCCTCCCAAATAAGTGGAATGAATGCTCTCAAGTAGTGTACGGCCTCCATCGAGTGTGTTAGTATCCCCTCAACATCCTCCACAGGACCAAGGAATCAATCAAGTAGGTATCCATGTCAAATCCATCGTCCAAGGAGTGGCTCATGTAGTCCAATGTATCCATCAAACACAATAGTCATGTACACAAGTCAAATACAACATATAAAGTGAGTCAAGCCAATGCAAAATCCACTAGATATATCACATTAACTATCCTCTTCAAACTTCACACTAGCTCATAAAGTTATACAATTTGTCAAGATTACGTATGGGAGGATCATTATTAAACCTTATTAGGTGTGTCGGTACTCAATAAAATGAGTATTTATTGAGATACCCATCAAGGAGTATGTGTAATTGCATATGGTATGGTTTGGGGTTTACTTCATGCGTGGTGGCATAGTCATGAAAGGTTATGTATGATAGTCATCCTCATGAGTGCCTTTGTGTAGTATAACTAAATTCTCATTAATAATTAATATATGTAATCATTAACATTTGTAATTGATCATTTTGAAGGGTGTGTCTCTTCCTAAAATATCTATATAAGGTCTGTCATTCATTGTTGTAATTTGGACTGGAATAATATATAACAAATATATATTTTATATATATATTCCCACCAATTCTCCTCCAAATGCTATCAGAGCCAATACATCCATTGCTCATTTTTTCTTCTACATATAAATTGTTGTGTGTGTATACTTGTGCATGGAGGATGTTGCACATTGAGTGTGATATCTCTTCTTCATATAGACTATTGTCCGTGGATGCTTGTACATGGATTTCGAAACATATTGTTGTGCATGGAATGTGATCTCTCTTTTATGTATAGACTATTGTGTGTGGTTTTTTATTGGGTGCATTTTGTTGTTAATAACCAAGAAACAATAGAATTCGGTGTAAGTTGTGTGGCAAACATAATAAGAGAGCGACAACGTATCCTTGGAATCATAAATTAAAATATTTGTTGGATTAGCAATCACTTGTGGGAAGGCTGCAGGGGTGTGATGCAAATAAATTAAATATGAATAGGAAGAACGTCAAACATGTGAAAACATGTGAATAAGGAATACTAAAATACAAGTTTAAAAAAAAAACATAGATGTGGAATAAATTTTTTAGCTTTATGAGCAACTAAAGAAACCCAAGCGAGTGAAACCATAGTCAAGAGAGGAATCCCACCACTCACCTCAACTAATATATTTTAATATATATTCTTTAAAATATTTAAAGACATTTGACCTTGAAAGTGTAGCATTAAAAAGATATTAAAGGGAACCATGAGAAATATAGAAACTTCAAGGAAGGCCTCAGGTGCCATAGGCAATGTGTTATCCAACACAAACAATATGTCACCCAATAAAGAGTTAAATAAATTAAAAAAAATGGTGGCGAAGATCTCTAACAAACTCAGTGGTGTAGATATAAAATAATTAAAAGCCTCGATGGATGATATCTCTAAAAAACGCAGCGGTATAGACAAAATTTACAAAAAAATCAATGAGATGGATGATTTCTCCAGGTGACTTGGTGACGAGGATTAAAGGTGTGGGGCGAAAACCACGATGAGATAAGGGCCCATGTTGCATCATTGGAAAATGGAAATAAGGAATCAACTAGCCACAGTTTCCACTCTCACCGCTCATTTTTTCTACCCCCAAATAGTGGTCCAATTTTGGATACTTTAATTGATTTATGCAAATCAAAGATTTGATGTACTAATATTTGATGGAGAATATGACAGGGAAGGCACAAGGTGGATTAATCAACTTGAACACTATTTTGAGTTACACAAGATGTATGATGAGGAGGAGAAAATTAACTTTTCATTGTTTCACTTAGATAAGGCAACAAGTAATTGGTTCTTATGGTAGCACTCAAATGCCCAATCAAGGAAATGGGAGACATTTAGGAAGTATTTTTTCAGGATATTTTGGAACATCCAAGAAAATTAAGTCTTTTCTACACTCACTCAATTACAATAGGCAAGCAAGGTGAACGAATTATTTAACAAGTTACATGAGTTAGCTACCTATGTGATTGATTTATTTGATGATCACCTCCTACAAATTGCCATATCAAGATTGAAGGAAGACATAAGAAACAAACTTAAACTAATATATATCAAGTATGTGGAGAAATTGGTTCTTATGGTATCATTTAAACGCCCAATCAAGGAAATGGGAGACATTTAGGAAGCATTTTTTCAGGAGATTTTGGAACATCCAGGAAAATTAAGTCTTTTCTAAACTAACTCAATTACAATAGGCAAGCAAGGTGGACGAATTATTTAACAAGTTACATGTGTTAGTTACCTACGTGATTGATTTATTTGATGATCACCTCCTATAAGTTGCCATATCAAGATTGAAGGAAGACATAAGAAACAAACTTAAACTAATATATATCAAGGATGTGGAGCAATTGTGATTAAAATCCAGGGTGGAAGAAGAAAAATCGTTGTTCTTTCAACGAACTCCTTGGTCTCATTCTAAAGAACCAAGCTCAAAGTTTACTCCTGCTTACAAAGGGACTCCACTACCTAACATAGAAGATGTCAAAAGTCAATGTTTTAGATGTCATGCACCTAAATAGAGGTCATGCCACAAATGCAAGGGAAAACAATTCTATATGTTTGAAATAGAGAGCGATAGCAACAACAACAAAGATTCAGAAGATTCTAATGAAGAATCCAAAAAATCCAAAAAAATCTAGCCGTCAAAATAACAATGCTTCGAGGATGAAGCATTTGAGGGAGGGATGACTTGTAGTATAACTTGTTGAAAGATTAGTTGTCATTGAATTGTTGAAAGATTGGTTGTCATTGATTTCAACCCTTCAACAAGAAGTTAACAAAAATCATGTGAAGTTAACAAGTTGCATGTCATTAAAACATTATGAGTCGGCCCTAAATTAGGAAAAAGGTAAATTCTCTAAGAAAAAAAACAGTTAAATTTAGAAATTTCTCAGATGAATCTAAAAATGACCAGTAACTAAGAGATAACTAGAGTGACACTATTCAACTAGATTTTCTGATTACATGCATAAACAAAGAGATAACTGATAATTAAAAATTAAAAAAAACTTGCAAAAACACTAAAACTCAAATTTGAGGCATCATATGAAGGGATTTGGCTCCTGAAAAGTGTCGAAACAAATTCTGATCTGATAAAACAAATCGGCACGACAATGAACTCTTTGAGATGCAACTCCCTATAAAATTTCAACCCAATCGGATAACCGAGTCAAAAGTTATGACTCTCGGAAATCCCTGCATTTTTTAATAAGATCCTCATTGGAAACACATATATACAGAGAAGAGTCAATTGAATATTTCCATGTGAATATAGATTGGCAGATCTGAGCTAGTGAAACCAAGACAATGAATTTCATCGAAGGAAGAAGTTTACAGGAGCCGAGTGTAAGGAAGAAATGTTACTACAACAGTGTCTCTAAGGTAATTTGTGAGTTGTAGAAGGGAAAAGCACGGACATCCACGAGCATGAAGTGTACAGGTCGCGGATATGTGAAGAAGACAAGTAGAAGATCAGAGATCTAATCCACCAAGTCGGCTATAGGTTGAAGGTATGTATTCATGTGTATGTTAGGGTGTGTACTCTAAAGAAATCATAAACATATATGTCTTAGTGATTAATAAGCATTTGATTTGGAGAACTCTCTTATGGATCTTGGTATGAGGTATGCGTGGTTGCAGTTTTGATGAGATATTGAAATCAGTTGTAGCAATAGAAGTATCAGAAACAATAGCTGCAGCATTTTATCAGTTACAGCGACAGAGGTAGTGACATATTGGTCTACATTTATATTTCAGGGCGGTTGGATGGGGCAAGGAAAGGGAGTGGTATCTATTGATATTATGGTAGTTGCGGGAGGTATTAAACCTCCACGTGTAACCCTGAAAAGAATAGAATATTTCGGGAAGCAAGAAGAAACCATAAAGCATTGGACATAACCCTAGAAGACAAGTCGACTAAAGAAAATAATTAATATTAAGTTTTTAGCCTCCAAAAAGAAAAGTCGGCCCAAACAGCTAAGGAAGAGTAGTATAAATACAGAATGTCATAGCTCATTTGGACACACACAACTCGCAACTGCAGAAATTTAGTAAGTGCACAAGTCTGGAGAGTAGTTGCAGCTACTGCAACTAGTATTTTCGGTTTTAGGCTTGGACTTTCTCTTGGTTATGGTTTGGACTTTCTGCTTGGTACACTAGCTCTAGAGAGTGGTATGCTACCATGATTGGCTTTTGGACCTAGGGTTTGCTTCTGGAATTATTCTCTCTGTCAAGGTTAAGGTGCTCGAGGGTGGCTTCGGCATATGGTTGGGAGACACTATTGCTATATTGTCTATGGTTAAACGAGCACACCTATTATTTATAACATGTTATGGGCCCACATTATCTTCGGATAGTCTAACCGCTGGAAGATAGAATGGGAGGATTTGCTCAGTTACAGTTGCAGTTGCAGTGAAAGTTTTTGTTGCAGCAATGAAACCCTAACCCTCTTGTTGAGGCACCTTAAGTGAAGAGATTGACCTAATTTCTGGATAGCCTAGTGCGCCCTAACCTAGTGCACCTCCTAGTACTCTCAGCAAGATAAGACGTCAAGTTTGAGGTTTTGGCCAAAGTCAAATGTTGACCAAATCAAAGCAGTCATGACTTACTCTATGAAGTCATAAAACAAGTTAGAAGGGGCTTCTAACTTCAGAGCATGGAAGACAAGGATTGACCTCATCCTTGCCAAGAATAAAGTGTTGGATATCGTGAAAGGAAAAATCATGGAACCAAAGTTTGAAGAAGGAAAAGAGAAGGAACCTCAGATCGTTGCTATTATGGAGAAGTTCAAGGACAATGACATCAATGCCATGAGTATCATAGTGGAATCTGTAAAAAGACCACTTGATACCCTACATCTCTCATCTTGACTCATCTAAGAAGATGTATGATGCCCTAACTAACCTCTTCTCAGTCAGAAACATTGGACAAGTAATGAGTCTGAAGAATGAGCTATGTGACATGAAAATGAATGATGATGACAACATAAAATCATACTTTGTAAGAATCTCTTAGTTAAGAGATCAACTACAACCTATTGAAGAAATCATTTCATAAAAGGAATTGGTAAATATAGTACTCAATGGCCTTCCCAAGACATGGGATGCATTTTCCGCAAGCATGGACACAAGAAAGGAGTATCCCGAATTTGAAGAACTTTGGACTTGTTGTGCACAAGAAGAATCAAGGATTAACGCAAAACAGAAATTCCAAAATAAATACGGAGATCAAACCTTCACAGCAAAGTTCAAGAATTTCAAGAATATGAAGAAGTTTGGCTTAAGGAAGAAACCAAATCAAGAAAAGGATATGTCAAAGACACAATGCTTCAACTGTCAAAAATATGGTCACTACAGGAACCATTGTCCTGAGTTAAAGAAAAAGAAGGAAACGGACAAAGCATCAGTTGCCGAAGGAAGGGAACCCTCAAAGAAGGCCAAGCAGGATAAAACAAACTTCTTCTTCTAAGTCAAGATAACAATATTCTTCAAAGTTCTTGTACATACCATGTTTACATAGTTTCTGTAAATATCATGCGTATCTATTTCTTAGAAGATAAGATGTTCAAGTGAAACAATACCTATGGAAAAATAACAAGATAAGGATTACTATCACGATGACTACAATTCAAGCAATACACATGAAAATATGAAGTACATTGACAATACTTGGTAACAATTCTTGTGGAAGCTATTATATAAGTAACAATTGCCAGATAAGCCGAAATCAAAATCAAACTTGAAGAGACCCAGAAGAAGTCAAAACAGAAAGAAGTCAGCAATCAAGAGGAAATTAGAAAAAGACTTGTGACACTTTGCAGAAGGCAATAAGGATGCAGACAGAAGCGTGGACTCTCTTAGATGGAGGGAGATAATTACATAATTCCAAAATAAGAGCATGCACTCATGCATGAAGCAAGGATTAGGAGGGAGCTAATCCTAAACGATATGATCCATTGAGGATTATGAAGTATATGTCCATGTTCCGATTGAAAGTAGCAACCATGATAAGAAGCATGTGTTCAGAAGAAGTCTTCTTCGAAAAGAAGCCTTAAAGTATCCTTGGTTGTCCATCTACATCCATGATCCCATGATGAAAGGAAGAAGTTGGAATCTTCAGGGTATGGAATCTATAGAAGACTCCATGGATCCAAGAGCTAAAGAGAAACATGAGGAGGAACATGAATATTCCAAGAAAGAAAGAAAAGCCAGAACAACCAATTATTATACCGAGAATCACAAAGACTATCAGCTTGGATTGAACCCACTAGAAGCAATCGAGCAGAAGAAATGGAAGTTATGATAAAGAATAGTGTATGTAAGAAAATGTGAAAAAGACTTATGAACGGAAGCATTGCAAGATTAAGAGGTTCTTCCAGAAGGAGGGAGAATACTATGACAACAGCTTGTTCCAATAAACCAGATATACCTCTTGTAGTATCCATGGATTGGAATTTACATGTAAAAGACTATTATTCCCAATAAAGCAAGTGAGAAAGAATATTATACCAGAAAGAGACCCATGTATGCAGAGTATCTCATATACAACAGAAGCGTGGTGAAAACTTTCTATGACAGAGATAGTGTATCAGAATAGTTACTCAGAAGTCTGGGATGATGGATTGCTAATCCTTGGCAAACTCTCTTAAAGACAGAATAAGTGTTACTTGGATATGTTTCAGTTTGGTCTTGCCACGATATCATGAGATAGAATGAAACATAAGTGTTAAATTCAACCATGATATATAGTAATGATCAAAGCTATATGAAGCCTTCATAGAAAACCAATGTTCCATGACAGACCGAAGTACATTGATATCAAGAATTATATTCTTTGTGATGAAGTCCAAAAAAGAGAAGTGGTTCTCCAATATATCTCCACAAATGAGCAGATAGCAGATATTTTGGTAAAGCCTCTGTCCAAGATGAAAAGTTTGCGTACTTAAGAAACAAGATGGGGATCATGGAGATGAATTCCTTATTAAAAAAGGAAAAGATTACTCCCAAGTTGGGAAGGAGCATTGATATGTTATTTATGGACAGTCATTTTTCAGTTTGAAAAATGGTCCAGGATGAGCAGTTCCTTTCCAATTCGGAAAGTGGTTTGAGATTTCTGAATGATAGGCATTTCCCAGTTCGTAAAATGGTCCAGATCGGATAGTCATTTTTGTAATGAAAATGGTCTGATAGATTGTTGATGTACCATAGACAGTGATTCCCCTTGTGGACAGTGTGGGGGAATGGTCTAGTACAATCATTCTTCTTGGAAGTCACTCTAAGCAGTGGTCAAGTAGAATGGTCTACCTCGTCGAGCAATCATTCTTTCAAAGTTCACAGTTGTGAGCAGTTTCGATGAATGGTCCATTTTGGAGGTTGGTGCAGGACAGTCATTTCCATTAGGAAATGGTCCGGATAGTCTTTCCCTAAGGAAGACTCATTCTATCCAGGTTGCACTATGATTAGTGCCGGAGGAATGGCCTAGTTAGGTGAATGGTCCAGGTTCAACAATTAGGGACATGAATTCCCTAAGGAAAATTCATTCTCTCCAGGTTGCACTATGATTAGTGATGGAGGAATGGCCCAGTTACGTGAATGGTCCAAGCTCAGAAATCAAGGACAATTATTCTTTTGTGCTTGAAAATAATAGTCCAGATAGCCCATGGCTGATGTTTTACTTTTTGAGGGAAGATGCTCTTCCATATCTCACAGTTGTGAGTGGAAGAATGGGCCAGATGACTCAGTTTATATCATGATATTGTTTTATGCAGGTTGATATCAGATGATATGATTGTTGTGGAGACTGTATGTCTCTAGACAATAGATGTATGCTACTGTGGTGGATGTGTTCCACTGGTTGTGACTATGTGTCACTCATTAAGTAGTCATATGCTACTTGGTGTGTTTTTGTACCACTGGATAGTAGTTGTGTACTACTATGGATAGACACAATTGTGTTCTATTGAATGGAATCATTCTGATTGCCATGAAGACTATTAGTAGTGTTGGAAATGATTATCACCTAGATGGATTTTCAGTGTGTTGGTGGACAGACATTCTCCAGGCGAAAAATGGTCCAGGACATTTATTCTTCTAGGACGTATGTCTGGATTAGAAGAATAGTCCTTGTAGCCCATGGTGTGGCTTCCATCATTTGTTGGAATAGTTATTCTTCTAGGAAATATGTCTAGATTAGAAGAATGATTCTTGTATCACTCTGTGGAGTGATTGACTTATCCAGCATCATGCCTGATTACTCAAATGGAGTATGACTTTGAGATATGATACAGTTGATGCTATCAGATGATATTGATGATGGAGGTTGTGATTTGATCATGAGATAGCATGTGTGGCTATGATGATGCTACCAGTTGAATGGTATGTTTGTGCTCAAGACCATTACCTTTAAATAACTCCCTAGCTAGGAGGGAGTGTTGATATTATGGTAGTTGCGGGAGGTATTAAACCTCCACATGTAACCTTGATAAGAGTAGAATATTCTGGGAAGCAAGAAGAAACCCTAAAGCATTGGACATAACCCTAGAAGACAAGTCGGCTAAAGAAAATAGTTAATATTAAGTTTTTAGCCTCCAAAAAGAAAAGTCGACCCAGACAACTAAGGAAGAGCAGTATAAATACAGGATGTCAGATCTCATTTGGACACACACAGCTCACAACTACAAAAATTTAGTAAGTGCGCAAGTATGGATAGTAGTTGCAGCTGCAATTACTGCAACTAGTATTTTCAGTTTTAGGCTTGGACTTTCTCTTGGTTATGGTTTGGACTTTCTGCTTGGTACACTAGCTCCAGAGAGTGGTATGCTACCTTGATTGGCTTTTGGACCTAGGGTTTGATTCCAGAATTATTCTTTCTGTCAAGGTTAAGGTGCTCGGGGGTGGCTCTGGCCTATGGTTGGGAGACACACCTATTATTTCTAATAGTATCCTCCTTCCGATTGGAGCCAGTAAATTAGGGATTTGGAGCTTCCTTCAGGTTGACGCCTGTAAATAGGGGGTTGGAGACTCCTATCTGTTGCAGCTGGAGAAATAGGAAGTTGGTGCTTTGAATGAATGTACTATTTGATAAATAAGAAAATCATTTCGTAGTTTTTTCCTGCATTGGGTTTCCCCATAAAATTACGGTGTGGTGTGTTTATGTGTTGTTTGTGCACTGAATTACGGTATTGATGATATATTGAATTGTTAATGATAAACTATTGAATATTATTGAATATTTTATGTTGTGGTTAAATAAAGAAAAGAGCTCATACTGATGCNGCACCCCCCCCCCCACATTATTCCAACAATTGGTATCAGAGCAGGTCCTTCAAGAAGTAGTCTAATCATTGGAAGGAGATCATGGAATATGGTAATATTGGAGAACCAGTGTTTGACAGTCAGAACTATACCTTCTAGAATAAAAGGATGAAATTTTTTTTACAGACACATGGATTTGATGTTTGGAAAACAGTAGTAGATGGGTATACGACACCATCCACTCCCCGAACCATCAGAGATGGAAAGAAACTCAGCGAAAACAACTCAAAGGCTAAAGATACCATTTTAAAAAGTCTAGTTGATTCAGTATTTGTCAAGGTTATGCATTGTGACAGTGTAAAGTATCTGTGTGATAAACTCCAAAATATTTATGAAGGATATGCCAAAGTTAAGGGAGCTAAGCTTCAAATATTCAGAGCCAAGTTTGGACAATCGAAGATGAAGGAAGATAAAGACATTGCATCCTACCTTCTGGGAGTTGGCAAAATAGTTAACACTATTAATGGATTGGGAGTAGAATTTGATGAATCAATGGTTGTCCAAAATGTATTGAGGTATCTTCTTATGATATTTGATCCTAAAATATCATCCCTAGAAGAAAGAGTATATCTCGGTACATTGAGCATGGATGAGCTACATGGAATATTTACAGCCTATGAAATGAGAATAGAACAAGAGAACCCAGCCACGAAGGAAGCAGATTTCAAGGCATCTAAGAAGACAAAGAAAAAAATTCAAAACCAGGTTGCAATTGTAGTGATGATTCAGACAAAGATGAAGAGATGGCTAACTTTGTAAGGAAATTAAAGAAAGGAACTGGCAAGTATAAAGGTATGCTTCCATTGAAATGTTTTAATGGTGGTGGTATTGGTCATTTTTCTCCTAAATGTCCTCATAAGAATAAAGATAGTGATAAAGAAGAAGATTCTAAAAGGGAAAAGAAATATCAAAAGGGAAACAAGAGAAGAAACAAAAGGAAATTCTTCAAGAAAATTTTCTACTCAAAGGAGGATCGTTCCTCGTCAGACAAGGAGGATAATGATAGTGGCAGTGATTCAGAAATAGTAATCTTCATGGCAGTAGAAGATGATGAAGACGATTCTGAAGAATAATGCAAACTCGGTCTCAAAGCAGAGCTAATCGGTGCATTAAAAGAAATTAGGAAAGAAAGAAAGAAAAAAAGTCACTCAAGGCATAGTTAAAAATGAAAGAGGGATCGCAGAATTCCAACTCTGAAGAAATCGAGCAAATGATAATGAGTCTAAAAATTCAGATAGAAGAAGACAAAATAATCGAGGAAACACTTAGAAGTCAATTAGAATAAAAGGAGAAAATGATTGGAAGCTTGGAAGAAGAAATAGTCTCTTTAAGAAAAGATCTTGAAAAGAAAGATATGTGGGGAACCATATCTTTGGATCAAATCATCAGTAGTCAAAGACCATCCAATGACAGATTTGGACTAGGATACAATAAACTACATAATGAGAAAGGATCGATCTCCAAGACAACAGAACATGAACCAAAACAAAGAATTTATGCAGATATTGTCAGAGATTATGTCAAGAAGGAAGAATGCAAGCCCCCAAAGAAGAACATTCTAGAAATAAAGAAGACAAATTCAGAAGGATTGCATCGCAAAGAAGATCATTTACTCCCAGGTATCAAAGGTTATTTTGTGTTCATTGTTTTAATTGTGCTAATTTTGGACATAAAGTTGTAAACTGCAAAGCCTATGCCAAGAACCGAAGCAACTATGCAGGGTACTTAAATAATAGTTTCCCAAAAAATCTTATGAAGCATACAACAGAAACCAAAACATTTTTGGTTCATTGAGAAATGAAGTAGAATTCTGCAAATGCAACAATTTTGGACACATAGCAAAGAATTGCAAATTGACTATTCCACCCAGGTAACCAAATCATAACATTAACAGTCATATATTGGAACCATGGAAGATATGGAAAAGAAACTAGAATCAATGCTCGCTTTCTCTACAATACCAACACAGAAAAAGTGATTAGTATGTTGTCAGTGGTTATTCAAAGCATATGGCAGGTGACAAGAACAGGTTTTTAACTCTGAATAAAGAAAGAGATGGATCAGTTTCATTTGGAAATAACCATTCAACTAAAATTATAGGTAGAGGCACGGTTAAGCTTGGAAACAAAGATGCCATGGTATAAAATGTTCTAGGTGTCGTAGATATGAAACACAATCTGTTGAGTGTAAGTAAAATGTTCGATCAAGGACACACACTTCACTTCAACTCAGAGAAATGAGAAATTAGGAAAGAAGGATCAAGAAAGTTAGTAGCGACATCGATAAGGACTCTGAACAACATATATGATTTGAATGAAATTGGAAAAGAAAGATGTTTCTTAGGAAAGGAAAATGAAAGTTGGCTCTAGAACAAAAGAATGGGTCACATGAACTTTGACAATATTGTCAAAATCAGCAGAAAGGAAGCAGTAAAAGAAAAGTTTGAAATTTCAAATCCAACGAATACTCTATACAAGCATTGTTTACAGGGAAAAAAGACCAAGACCAAGTTCAAACCAAAGGAGTAATCTACGACAAAACCATTGGATATTGTGCATACCGATATATGTGGACCAATGACAACAAAGGGATTAAATGGTGAACAATACTTCATGCTACTAACTGATGACTACACAAGAATG
Source organism: Picea engelmannii (assembly GCA_009831015.1). Taxonomy (NCBI): domain Eukaryota; kingdom Viridiplantae; phylum Streptophyta; class Pinopsida; order Pinales; family Pinaceae; genus Picea; species Picea engelmannii. The sequence continues at coordinate 195,554 of ML798753.1, read as the reverse complement.
ACTGCAGTTTGTTTTCTCAAGAAGAAGTCAGAAGCATTCGAAAACTTCAAGATATACAAAGAGATGGTTGAAACAGAGACAAACTCGAAAATTAATTGTTTGATATCAGACAATGGTGGAGATTTTACATCGAAGGAATTCATGGATTTTTGTGGTGAACATGGAATAAAAATACAATTCTCAGCATCCAGGACACCTAAGAAAAATGGAGTGGTTGAAAGAAAGAATAGAACATTACAGGAAATGGCCAAAACCATGTTGAAAGATTCCAAGTTGGCTGACATCTTTTGGGCACAAGCAGTACATACAGTGGTTCATATCCTAAATAGAGGAATGCTCAGAAGTAACAGTGATAAGACTCCCTACGAGCTATGGAATGGAACATCAGTAAATGTGAAGAATTTTAGAGTATTTGGAAGCAAGTGTTATATCAAAAGAGAAGACGACGGGATTGGAAAATTTGACTCTCGAGTTAACAAAGGCATATTTTTCAGGTAATCAAGCAAGAGCAAGGCATACAAATGTTTCAATATGAGACTCAACAGAATAGTGGAAAGCATCAATTTACAGATTGACGAGACAAGTGTACAAAAGGCCAAAGAAGAAAGCAAAGACGCATTAGAGCAGGAAGGAGAAGAGGATTTGAAAGAAGAAGTAGAAGAAATGGAAGAAGAAGAATAAGAAGAGTAGCCAGAAGAATAGCAAGAGGAAGATGACCAGAAAAATCTTTAGATATCTCCCAAAACTCCTAGCCGACGAATGCAGAAAAATCATCCACTGGAACAAATCATTGGGAATAAAGATGCAAGAGTTGAAATCCAAAGAAAATTATGCTCACCAAAACAAATGCATCTAGCACTATTTTCCACAGTCGAACCTAGCAGTTTTGAAAAGTCCAACACTAATGAACATTGGATCAAGACTATGGAAGAAGAATTGGATCAGATAGAGAAGAATGAAACACAAGAACTTGTTTCAAGGCCTAAGAATAAGAATGTGATTGGCACAAAATGGGTATTCAGAAACAAATTGAACAAAGATGGGCAGGTAACTAGGAACAAAGCAAGGTTAGTATGCAAGGGATATGCTCATGTTGAAGGAATGGATTTTGAAGAAACTTTTTCCCCAGTTTCCAAAATGGAAGCAGTTAGACTGGTCTTGGATTATGCATGTTCTAAGAAAAACAAAGTATATCAGATGGATGTAAAAGCAGCCTTCCTAAATAGAGAACTAGAAGAAGAAGTCTACATCGAACATCCAAGAGGATTGCTACTGTCAAAAATCGAAGATTATGTTTAAAGATTGAAGAAGGCACTGTATGGACTCAAACAAGCCCTCAGAGCATGGTATTCAAGATTGGATGGGTATATACAACAACAAGGGTTCAAGAAAGGCAATGCAAACAACAATCCTTACATAAAGGTAAATCAAGATAGTATATTGATAATTAAAGTTTATGTTGATGACAATATTTTTGGAAGTGATGATGATAGTAGTCTGAAATATGCTAAAGACATGTGGGATGAATTTGAAATGTCATTACTTGGTGAGTTGTCTTTCTTTTTGGGACTCTGCATATGTCAGCAAGATAAAGGTATTTTCATCTCCCAAACCAAGTATATCAAGGAAATGCTAAAGAAGTTTGGAATGGTAAATTGCAAGCTTGTAAGTACTCCCATGCAAACTAGTTGCAAATTGAGAAAAGATGTTAAATACAAGGATGTAGATTAGATCAGAATCTACATATCAATGATTGGTAGTTTACTCTATGTGACAACATCGAGACTGGATGTGATGCAAGCAGTTGGACAAGTTACAAGATTTCAAGCAGCACCGAAGGAAACACATGTTATGGAAGTAAAGAGAACATTCAGATATCTCATAGCAATAGAAGACTATGGATTATGGTATCCAAAAGGGAACGATCTATCTCTATTTGCATACACATATGCGGATTTGGCAAGAAGTGTTGATGATAGAAGAAGTACAAGTGGAGAAGCCTTCTACTTGGGTGATTGTCTGGTATCCTGGTTGAGAAAGAAATAGTCTTCAGTATCGTTGTCCATAGTAGAAGGAGAGTATATTGCATCAACAACATGTTGTACACAGGTTCTCTGGATGAAGCAAACTTTGCAGGACATACAGGTGGAATATGATGAGCCTATTCTGATATTTTGTGATAACATGAGTGCTATAAGCATATTTATGAATCCAGTGATGCATTCTAAGATTAAACATGTTCCGATCAAGTTTCATTTTCTACGGGAACAGGTTACATAGAAGAACATCAAGGTAGAGTACATTGGGACAAAAGAACAAATTGCAGATATCCTCACCAAATCTCTTCCAAGGGAGACTTTTGAGTATCTTCGACGAAAACTTGGAGTAGTTTCATCCCCACAGTGATATACATGGAATTTGGCACAGTAAGACACGGGGAGAGCAACAGTAATCATGATAGAGTTGAATGTTTTTGAATTCTTTTTATATCAAAGATTTACACGAGGAAGCACCATGAAGAGAAACATCAATAGAGATCAAAGGCTTACGAATAGGGGAAGCAACCCTAAGGAGAAGTCACCCTTTGCCATTGATGTCAAAGGGGGAGAGAAAAACATAGGCATGGAAATGAAGAGAAGATACATGAATACAGGGGGAGCCAACATGAGCATGAGTGTTTTCAATGTCTAAGTGTTTTGTCCAAGTGTTGTCATCAATGCCAAAGGGGGAGATTGTTGAAATATTATTTGTTGAAAAATTGGTTGTCATTGAATTGTTGAAAGATTGGTTGTCATTGATGTCAACCCTTGAATATGAATTTAACAAGTTGCATGTCAGTTGCATGTCATTAAAAAGACATTATGAGTTGGCCCTAAATTAGGAAAAAGGTTAATTCTCGAGAAACAAAAACAACTAATTTTAGAAAAATCTCGGATGAATCTAAAAGATGACCAATAACTAAGAGCTAACTAGAGTGACATTATTCGTCAACTCACCATGCATAAATTAAGAGATAACTGATAATTAAAAATTAAAAAAGTAAATAAAAAATAAAAACCCGCAAAAACACTAAAACTCAAATTTGAGGCATCATATGAAGGAATTTGGCTCCCAAAAAGTGTTGAAATGGATTATGACCTGATAAATTAGATTGGCATGGTAGTGAACTCTTCAAGATGCAACTCCCTGTAAAATTTCATCCCAATTGGATAACCGAGTCAAAAGTTATGACTCTAGGAAATCCCTGCATTTTTTAATGAGATCCTCATTGGAAACACATATATACAGAGAAGAGTCAATTGAATATTTTTGTGTGAATATAGATTGGAAGATATGAGGTAGTAAGACCAAGGCAACGAATTTCAGGGAAGGGAGAAATTTACACGAGCTGAGTGTACAAAAGAAAAGTTATTGCAATAGTGTCTTTGAGGTAATCCGTGAGTTGCGGAAGGGAAAAGTGATGACATCCGCGAGCAGGCAGTGTACAGGTCACGGATCTATGAAGAAGACAAGCAGAAGATCAGATATCTAATCCACCAGGTAAGTTATAGGTTGAAGGTATGTCTTCTTGTGTATGTTAGGGTGTGTATTCTGAAGAAATCAAAAACAGATATGTCTTAGTGATTCATAAGCATTTGATTTGGAGAACTCTCTTGTGGATCTTGGTATGAGGTATGTGTGGTTGCAGTTTTGATGAGATATTGAAATTAGTAGAAACAACAAAAGTATTAGAAATAGTAGTAGTAACAGGTTATTAGTTACAACAATAGAGGTTCTACATTTATATTTCATGGTGGTTGGACAGGGCAAGGAAAGGGGCTGGCAGCCTCCTTTCGGTTGAAGTCGGTAAATTAGGGAGTTGGAGCTTCCTTTAGGTTGAAGCCTATAAATAGGGGGTTGGGGCCTCCTTCAACTTGTAGCTGGAGAAATAGGAAGTTGATGCTTCTAATGAATGTACTCTTTGATAAATAAGAGAATCATTCTGTGGTTTTTTCCCACATTGGGTTTCCACATAAAATTCTGGTGTACTATGTTTATGTGTTGTTTATGCACTAAATTATGGTATTGATGATATATTGAATGATAATGATAAACTATTGAAGATTATTGAAGATTTGAAATTGTGGTTAAAGAAATAAAAGTGTTCATATTGATTCAC
>ML798753.1:154114-179743 GCA_009831015.1 Picea engelmannii | reverse complement strand
AGTGGGTGAACTGCTTTATCATTTTGGTTGTTGTGTTTTGGATGTGTTATTTGCTGCATTATATACTGCTGTGTATTAATTTATAACACATATTTACTCATGTCAAAGAACATTTCCTCACACATGAACTTTGCAAAGAAAAACCAAGAATTTAATACATAAACCTATTGCACATTTTAAACACATGAAGCAAGTGTATGGGAAAGACTTCTAAGTGCTTACTTATTATTTCTTTAGGCAGAGCCTGTAAAGGGCCAGGTAGCCTCTGGAACTCATCCTCTTAATTGAGGTGACATGTCCGGTAAATGCTCCTACAGTCTATCTCTGTATAAGAAATAGTAAGTTCTCACATTTTCAGAGGTCACATTTGAGTGTATAACTCACATTTTGAATTATGGAAAATGGATACCTTGCACCCTTAAACAAGTACCTTCCATTTTCAGATCATGTGCTTAGGTTCATTGATTATGTTGTTGTCTATGAGTATTTTACATAATTAATCCTTTAATCTATGTGTTGCAAACTGATCCTTTTTCTTTAAACACATAACATTCACTTGCAATAATTTTCAAGTATTTCAAGTCTTCTTCATTTTTAGATCATTGTGGTGTAATTGCACAATTGTGCGCACTAGATGTTCAAACATCTATATCCTCTGCCCAAATGGATCTCCAAACAATTATCAACAACCATTCCAATTTATTTGGAAATATGCCTAAGGGTCTTCCACCAGCTCGAGATCATGATCACATTATTTATTTGCAACCTGGAAGTGTACCACTTAACATTAGGCCTTATAGGTGTTCATATCCATAAAAGAGTGAGATTGAGTGAATGATCTAAGAAATGTTAAAGGTTGGCATCATTCAACCTATCCAAAGTTCTTTCTCTTCACTAGTGGTGATGGTTATGAAGAAGGATGGTCCATGGCATATGTGTCTAGATTATAGACAACTCAACAAAATGACCATCAAAGATAAGTTTCATATTCATGTCGTTGATGAATTAATAGATTAATTACATGGATAAAAATTCTTTACTAAGTTGGATTTTTGTTTGGGATAACATCAAATCATAATGAGGTAGGAAGACATTCCCAAAACAACCTTTAGAACACATGAAGGTTGTTATGAGTTTTTTCGTTATGCCATTTGGACTTACTAATGCACCTTCCAAATTTCAAATTTTCATGAATTCTATTTTCAAACCCTTTCTTAGTGTTATATCATCAATTTCCACCTTTGAAGCATTGATTATCTCATTGGCCTAGTCCCTATCCTACTTGCAAATAAATTTTCCCGCAACTCCTTGAGATCTTCTAAAAAACATTTATTGAGAACTTTTACATGCCCTAGAAGTTATGCAACATCCGTATACACGGGTTTCCCAAAGGAAATTCACATACATTTTAATAAATGCTAAAAAAAATCCTAATTAAATGTTGAATTACGGGTTTGATTAGTTGCCTAACTCCTTTTACCCATACTCAACCATATTTAACTTATTGAAGATGGATTAAATAGAGAATTTGATACAAGGAGAAAGGTAATGATCAAGTGCATCTCAAAGAAATAGATTGGTTATCCCCGCCATGTCTACAATCCCATAAACCTCCCATTTTCGGTTGGTTCTTGACATGGAAACCCTTGTTTCCAATTTTTATCTGAGCACCTTTCTATCAGACTAGGAGCCTCTTTGTATCCTCCTTGGGTTCGTTGGTGAAACAAAGGTTGATACCTTGCTATAGCATAAGCTTGGGTAGAAGGACCTTGAGTCCTTTCGACAAGGAAATGTCACAACAATACAGTTATACATTATAATTTCTAGATTGTTGAATATATATAAGATTCTCATTCCTTCAAATTATTGTGTTCTTAATGTTTAATTTGCAGTTATTTAATATATGTTGTTTAGAACACTAGTTGCATTGAAGTTGTTTTGTATTTAATCGAACTAACAAGTAATTTATTAATATAACTACCTCCCTTCGTAGATTTGCATGCTTGATTTTTTGTAGGTTGCAGAGGAAACTGTCGGGAAGGAGTGAAAGGGTTTTAGAATCTGAATCTACATAAGACATAGGATTGTGGTAAGTTTACCTTTCTCCCTCCCTTGAAAGTTAGTTATATCGGTTGAATTAATTTATAGAATCTTTATTGTTGGAATTTTCTTGTCTTGTACGGTTTCAATTTGTTGCAGTTAGCCCACGACTATAGGGGATTTTCCCCGAAAGCACTTAGAAAATTTTTGTTAGTATTTTTTATGAGATACTAATCTACAACAAATCATGGGAAGAGCAAGTACAACATGTGCCTTGTTACATATTAATATACAACAAATCCTTCCAAGTGTGCCTTTGGTGTTCGATAAGTGGAATATTTAAGTCATATTGTATCTCATGAAGGCATAAAAGTCGACCCTAAAAAAATTAAATCTATGAGGGAATGGCCAATTTCCAAAACCTTGAAAAAAATTAGAGGATTCTTAGGATTGGCGGGCTATTATCATAAGTTTTTCAAGAACTATGGTCAAGTGCAGCACCTCTAATTGCATTATTAAAGAAGGAAGCATTTTATTGGACTCAAGAAGCAACCAAAGCTTTTGAAAAACTTAAAGAGGTTATGTGTACAACTCATATCCTAGCCACACCCGACTTCACAAAAATATTATTGTGGAGTGTGATGGCTCGGGCCATGGCATTAGTGTATTTTTAACTAAATAAGGAAAGCCCCTTGCCTTTTAAAGCAACCAACTTAAAGGAAAAAAATTACTCAAACCAATTTATGAAAAAAAAATGTTGGCCATAATACATGTAGTTAAGAAATGGCACCCTTACCTAATAGGAATACACTTCAAAGTAAAAATAGATCATGATAGTTTGAAGTAGTTCTTGAAGAAACGATTATCTTCAAAAGAAAAAGAAAAATGGGTTATAAATATGTTAGGTTATGACTTTGAAATTATATACAGGAAAGGAAAACATAATATTGTGGCAGATGCACTTTCAAGGAAAGAAGAAGAAAGAGAGGGTCCACTATGTGTTATTTCTATTATGCAAATTGATTGGGTGGAAGAGGAAATGATAGAATGGAAGCAAGATCAATAGGTATGAAATATCATTCAACAACTACAAGAGGACCCCAGTGCATTAGATAAATTTGTATGGAAGAATGATTTGCTATGGTATCATGATCACCTATGTTTATGTAAGAATTTCCAACTCAAACAGAATGTCCTTATGGAATTGTGCACTTCTCTTATAGGAGGACATTTAGGGTTCTTGAAAGCTTACCATCAGATCAAGAAGGACATTTTCTTGGAAGGTCTTAAAACTGATGTTAAAAATTTTGTGTTTGAATGTATGGACTACTAATAGAATAAGGGGGAGACAAACAAGACTTCGGGTCTGCCACAACCACTAGTTATACCAAGTCAACATTGGGAAGACGTTTCAATGGATTTAATTATAGGTCTACCCAATTTTAAGGAAATACTATCATCGTGGTAGTACTGGATCGACTAACTAAGTATGCCCATTTTTTGTCTCTCTCTCATCCTTTTAAAGCAAGTATAATATCCACAACATTCATGGAAATGGTTCAAAAGCTACACGGAGTCCTAAATATTATTATAAGTGACATAGATACAATTTTCACTGGAAATTTCTTAACTAAATTATTTTATTTTTTGGGTACTCAATTGGCTCATAGCTCATCTTACCATCCTCAATCCGATGGTGTAACACACCCAACCACCTAACCCTCATTAGTCTAGTGGGGAGTACAAATTTCCTCTTTTATTTTCTTTAAACCACCTTTCTTAAACACACCTCTAAATCCAATTATGAGCTCATAGGTCATTTATAGCCATAGAGAGTTTTCCAACAACTATATTTATGCTCAAATACGAGATTGGGATCAAAATTTATGGCCTCCTAAAGCTTTAGGAATTTTTCTCACCAAAACTGCCTTACTACACATGGCGCCCACGTGGACCCTCACCACCCATACCACCCAGCATGGAACTACACAGGCGCTGACATGTCAGGATATGTAACCCTCCAACGTGGCATGTCCCAGACAATAGTTGATGGGAACATTACACAAACCCATGGGTGGAACTTGGAGGGATATCCATGCCCAACCAAGCACCAGGATCTGGTGGAACCCCAATGACTGGCACACTTAACAACTTCTCGGTTGTTTGTTAGCCAGTTGTTCAAACTTTGGAACCTTAATGTAACTGAAAATATTCCCCCACCCAACATCGAGACTCTAGGAAATCCATAGAATGTGTTGTTCTTGAGATTAAACTTAAGGCTCAAAGAGTAATGTCAGGCATCAGGAAAATTTAAAGAGATTGTTTTAAAAGAGTGTTTTTTCTACCTTTAGTTATATAAGAAAAGACCCTTAAATTAATAATAGGACAGTACAAAGGTCGTATTTCGTTGCCTGAGTCACAATTATGATATCAAATGGTGTAGGAGAAACTTACAAAACTATTAAACAAAACTAGGCATCAATGACAGATTAATCTCACCTTGTTTGCAGTAGAGTAGAGTAAAGAGTGCACCCTTGAACAGGACATGAGATGCAGTAATTCAAATAGCATGCAGGTCTTGTATCACTTACAACAATTATAGAGGAAAAACTCCTTACTTAATGAATTATTGAGATAATACGATTACAGTAGTTGTAATACTAAATTGCAATCAATTACTTGTCAAGGAATTACATAAGGAAATTCAAAGATATGAAAATACAAGAGAAACACATAACTCAAACTGAACAAAATTTGGAATCTTTGTCTGCACTTGTTATTAATACTAAAAAAGGAGAGTTTTCTCTATTACATCTGGCAAGAAGAAACCTTGAGTAGATCTTAAATCTATGTATTTATACAAAAACTGTCACAACTCAAAACGGTTGGATTTCTTGCGATATTTAATTAAAATAGTATAATTCAGAAATAAGATAGCAGTGTGTAAAATCCGATGAGCTTTGCTGGCATTTTCTTTTGTCTCTTCACCTGCTGGAAAAACGTTTATTTTCCTCATTCCTTTAGGCTGGACACATATGTTGTCTGGTCTTCTTGATAATTCAGCATAGTGTCTTAGTCGTTGTAGTTTTGTTGCCATCTGTCCCTCCAGCTATGTTCAGTAATGCAATGAAATTTTTTTACCTACTCACAACTGTGTTTGTTTTTCCATGCTCAATGCATTGGTTGCATCTATCTAAAAATTCCACCACCAACTTTGATGGCTCAATTGTTTCATTCACCTCGAAAGTGTATAATTTCCTTTCTACTTGAGGTAGCCTTTCTTGGATTCTTCTCACTTCTTGAGCTAAGGCCTAGAGCTGTGAACTTGGGTTCACTAACCATTTATTTATTTTAAGAAGGTCAATCTAGCTCATTTCATGAATGGTTGCCAGAGTTTCCTCTTTGCTCTTTCTGGATTTTTGTTGGTTCATTTCAATATCGATTTACCCCAGGGCCTCTGTGATACTACTTCCCTCAAAATTAATCAGTCTCTTGTCTAACGATGATAACACTTCTTGGCAAGCGTCCTTTACTTCCCTGGCTAATCTCTTGCTCTTTGCCAAATTTGTTTCCCACACCTTTAGGGCCATATCACCTCTTATTTATTCATAAGGGGAAAACCAAGGAAAAGCAGGGATATTATATTTATATTCCAATATGATGGCTTCTTGAAACTTAGCTCGTGCTAAGTGAGCTTCTCTTTCCTTGATATAGACATCCTCCAGAGCAAGGTCTACCACCTGGTAGCACTTCTGGATGGCATCAACCTTCATAAAAAGATCTCGTCGAGCCATTTCCAGTTTTTCGTTTATTTCCAACGCTTGAATTTGGAAGGCCGGAATGTTTATCGAGGTACATTCAGTCACCTTATATATAGCTTACAGTTTTCGTATAAATTCATCATGTTGAGTTATTTGACCTTGGTTGATTTGTGAAATCTAATGGAGTTCATCAATATTAGCCCGGAGCTGTTGAATTTGTTGTCAATCATTAGCTCTAATCTACTCGAAATCTTGACTCATTTTGTCCTGGACAGTCTATTCAGTGGCATATATCTGCTTTTGTAAGTATTCTACCAACAAACAATTTTGTCGCAGTTGTTTGGCCAAATTGTCCACAGACCATTGATTAGTTGTGGCAAAAGCACCCAACGAACCTACGACTTCTTTTGCAAATTTTGTATCATCACTATCATTCCTGTCATATATCATTCTCTGCCTTTTGGTTATCACCCCATCCTTCTGGTGTGATTCCATTTTCACAATGGCCTTCCTTTTCTTACTAAAGAAGAAATTTGAAGGAGGCATTTCTTCAGGTGAGATGGGGGTAAGATTGCTTACCAAAATGATTTTGGAACTAGAGTTTCCGAAGTTGGATTACAGAGGAGTAAGTGATGTAATGGGAGTATCAATCTTCATAGATCATTATTTCTCCGTTGTGTTTGAGGTACCAGCAGGGGTGGATGGCGACGAAGGAGACAACGTTTGTCCTTGCTTTAGGAAGGCTTTGAGTTGAGCCTTTGCCTAAGGGCCTAGTGGACTTGATAATGAGGCTTCTAATTCTTGTGTCAAAACCTTGGAGCTCTTTGTGGTTTCCTCAATATTATGTTTACCAAAGTGCCCTGGTTCAAAACCTGGAGGCATAGATTCACGTGCAAAAGGAGTAGTTATCGACTCTCCTTGTAGCACTTTTGGAAAACAGTTTTGCCTATGTCTTTGGAAACTGAGGAAATCAACATGTTGATCTAGGGACAGGGTTTTGAATATATCATGTACCTCCTCATAAGACCTAACTCCCCTGAATATTTCGTCATAGGGGGAGTTTTCATGCACATATATTTTCATGTTGAATTGGGCCAGGTGGTTCTCCACAATCTTGTGTGGGTTGTGCCTTTTGAATTCGATGTCCACTAATTTGACATCATTCAGAGTTGCGGACTACACTTTGGATTGACCAAAATCTAGTAGTGAGAACATACCAACCTGAATGGGGAATGTTGGCCATACTTTCTTCTGTGCTGCCTTCAACTCCTTGTTGATGCCCCCTGTTACTGTCTGGTAACCTACTTCTCTGCATACCATCCGGTCCAGTAAGAATCGCGGAAGAGCAAGGGGAGAAATTGAGTATCCAAAAATTCTGATATAGGAGAAGTTCTTTTCAATGAACCATTCTACTAGCTTACCCAGAGTCCCTATAATCTGATCTGAAATTTGAGGGGGTGGGTGGCCATACAGGGCTATGTGAATAGGGATCACAACATTATGGCAGATTTCATAAAATAAATCTTTGGCTTTGTCTTCCCACAACTTAGAATGGTAGAAGTGAATAGGCTCTGTACTGGTCGGGGTCCAGCTTCAATTCATAAATGGGAAATGGGTCATGAAACATATGGTGTCATGACATACGCAGAAATATAGAAAGGAGCGTGCTTCCCCCTTTTATTTCACCATTTTGTAATCAGTAATTTCTTTGGCCAGGTTATCTGACAACATTTTGGCCCAATTAAAAGTGTAGCCCTCGGCCACCTCATGCATGATAGATACCCATTCCACCAGGAAATGAGTAGGACTCTTCTTCCCAAACAATCTACAGAGCATCATGGCTACATAAATCATGTGAACGTCCAACAACGTTGTGGCATACATACCATGAGCGTTTTCCCTGAACTTCTCTAGGTGCCCCCACTAGAACCTGATTATATCGGGATAACTCTTGTCGTATTGTATGCATTTTTTTTGCTCAAACTCCAACATAAATGCAACATTGTAATTATATTTAGGATTGGGAGATAGATTATACGTTACTTGGAGGTGTTCCAGTGGGAAAGAACCAACGGAAACCTTCTGATGGTTGATGATGCTCCTGGTTTGGACATCAATGTTTTCCAAGGCCCAACTTATCATGTCATTATACAACATGAGTCTCGGTCGTGCAACTATCTTGTGTAGCTCTGACTGGGATATATATGTGATTTTAGCTTCCTGAGTATCGTCTTCTTCATCACCAGAATCTTCTAAACAGTTTATGATCTCATGTTCCAAAGCCTCGAATACCTGCATCCAAGATTTAACACTGTCTATGGCTCGCAGCGTGGTGTTCGACAGAACGTCCGCGTTTGGATTTGAAGCCTCACCAGCCGCATCAGGATTCTTCATCATTTTTTGTGGTGCCATGATATTGAGAGAACAGAATGAGGTTACCTATTGCAGAGGAATTGCGTGAGCTTCTCAATCAAATATAACATGCTACTTTGCGGAAGGTGAAAATGAATTCAAAATTGAAATGTTTTTATTCACATCAGATGCATTGATTCTAGTATAGCTTTTCTGATGGAAAATTTAATAATTTTAATGGAAAAGTCTATGTGGTGATCCGCAATCCGCATTTGAATCATTACCGTTAATGAGTCATAAATGCCATTAATATTCGACGGTTCATGTTTAGGAGTTTTAGATGAGACAGAGTGAGAATTTCCCGAATCCTGAATCTACGAAGGTTAATCCCTGGATAATCGCTTTTAAAACCTTAATTAATCATGTTTAAAAAGGTGTGTTAACTTCAAGTGTTTTGGGAATTCGGACTTCGAGAACTTTAAATGTAGCTTGAGGGGAAATCCTCGAAAACCGAAACTAAAAAGTGATTAATTATCTTATAATCGATTTTAAGTCTTAATTAATCATATTTAACTTTAAGTGTTTTGGAAATTCGGACTTCATAGATTTTGGGATACGATGAAGGGTAAACATCTGAACCCCGAAGTGTGAAGTCGTTAATTATCTCTTGACCATGATTAACTTAATTAATTACAATTTAATACTTCGGCATTTTGGTGCTTCAGTTATTTGTGAATTAGCTCTTTGTTATATTTCCAAAGGGTCGTCTCCCGTAGTGACGTGTCACAGATGACGTCATTCTAGATGACATGTTGAGAAAAGGGAGGTGCCACGTGTTACTTGGAATCGTATGAATATTCAAACAAAAATGTCAAAAATTAGTGCAACGTGTCAACTCAAGGAAGACTTAAAAGATACACATGTACTACGACTCATGTCCTTTAAAGGTTTAGGAAAAGTGATCAATGGACACTTTTGGGTTTCGGGGATTTTATCGTTAAGACTTATCGAAACGCCCGAAGCGTGAAGCTCCAGAGCAACCTTTAGTGATTTACCTCTTTAAAAATTATATGGCTCCAAAACTCTGGAGATATTAGGATCGTTCGATCGAACGAAAAAATTCATGAACGACGGATATCACACGCGCCTTATTACTAATTAACCAAAAATGAATTTGATTTAAAATTTGAAAGTTATTTTTTAAGTTACTGTTCTGGGAAAGATTATATTTTCATGAAGTGAAGAATGTAAAGATAAAAAGTTTAGAATTATGTATGTTCCAATAGAATGGTCATTCACAGAAGCTAGATCCGGGTGTCCAGTTGGCATTGAAGACACACAGACCTGACGTGTCATGCCACCTGACATGATACCTCATAACTAGACTGGATGCCAGGATGACGTGGCATGACAATGTTATATTTTCATATGGATGAGATAACATGGCACCACTTGTGCCTGATGACATGGCATGAAAAATGGAGGCTTATGGCATCGCATCCTCCGGGCCTTCGACGAAACTTTGCGTAGGAAACGTGTCCAACCAAGACACATGGCACAATGTCTTTCATGACACGTAGACTAACCAGGACATGACCCATGGACTGACGTGGAACTACATGTCACCACAAGCCACAAGGGCCCCTCCTACAGAACCCTTCCTTGGAACCTCAACCCACCAAAAATCTTGGAAACCAGACTCGTTAAAATTCCTTACAAGTAAATATTTTTGTGGCCTGATGGTTAGGTTATCCAGACCTACAGAATTCTATCCCGGAACTTTAACATAATCAAAGACCGAGATCTAGTGAATCCCCAATAGTTAGTGCAAGTAAAGGCCTCCACTTACTGGTTGTTTGGTTATCCTCTCGCCCTAGAACCTTGAAGAGAAACCCTTAACAAACGAAAACTGGGGATCCAAGCTTCCATTTTGAGCTATTGTGAGGTTTCCTTTGGATATCTGAGGTGGTGATTCCCTCTTGAGCTTACCTTGGAACTTCATATCTTGGCATAAATCAACGACTAAGATCCCTCAACCCTCAAATTCGATGGTTGAGATCTATCCTTAGTTCATGAATGCATAGAGACCATGGGCCCATTCCTAGGCCTACCCCATTCGGATGTTGACACTTATCCACTTTCAATTGGAAAATCCAAAGGACACTTGGCACAATTACATCATCATGACATAATCTGCATATGCCCTAAACTCCTTTGATTCATACATTAGAAAAGGAAAGGATCAGAACCTTACCTCGAAACCCTACCCAATCGAGCATCTCAGAAATCAAGAAAACTTAGCATGCCAAGTCCTTGGAGATCTGGTGGACCGGAGGTCTGGTTACACCTTTACACACTTGACAATGGGTAATGTAGGTCGTAGAAATCCATTGGTGGAATAGTGACCCACCGGGTGTCTGGGGTTTAATTAAGGCTCGATTAAATGACAACTTGAATTCTCAAATATCTGGTTATCCCTGATGTTATGCATCCAGCTAATAAGGATTTAGTGCCTCTCGTGTTGTGCTCTAAGTTTAATTAATTCCAACCCTCTGGACTTTTTTTTGGTTTATTCTCATCATCTCTAGTTTCATACTCGTGACAAGGAGGGATTTATATCATAAAGCTTCCAAGGAAGATTCGTCGGTACTTCCCCATGGGCATAAGCCTCAGCCTACTCACACAAAGGTCTGGCATTACCATTAAATTCAAGTCTCACAGAAAACAAGGGCCTGTAAAGGAAATTTAAAAACTTACATGAGAATAATCCCATGCACCCCTTACTTATTTCTCTGAGTTTAAATATCTATGTCCAAGCATCCTTTAAAGCATGTCTTCATACGTTAAATAACCAGGAAATTTAAAAGCATAGAATTACACTCTAAATTTGCAGAGCCAGAAAATTCTCTTCATTTATCATTCATCACAAGAAACACTAACTAGTAAGGAACACATAACATAATACATATTTTATTTCTACCTCTCTCTTTGATCTTTGATCGAAATTCCAACAGTTTCATGGCATCCTAAATAAATAGATATCTTAAGTGATAAACAAATATCAAAGTCAAGAGAGAGTAAGTATGCACTTATATGTTCAAAAAAGTATTGGCTAGATCAATTAACCGAGGGGGGAAGCATTTCTACCCCATCATAAGATTAGATGCACTTGATCTCTGCACTCTGTCCACCCCCATGCAGAGCCATGATATCACCAAGGAAATCTCACAGGTTCTCGGAGATATTGGGAAAAATGAAGGCCACTCTCCTTCACACAACCACTGGTAGAAAACCGTTGCACTCACCTAGCCCAGGGCCTCTTCGACATTTATCAGACCGTGGCCTCCTCAGCTCAGGTCAAGTTTTTGGTTTATCATACCATCTATGCACATAGTCTTTCTCCGAAACTCCTTCCTATATGCTCCACACATGGGTTTTGCAATTCTCTCCTCAAATCTATGCTCTTTCCTCCTCCAGACCCTTCCTTCTTTGAATTATCTGTCTCATCACATGTGCCCCCCCCACCGTTTCTTTTCCTATTTTGAAACTTCTCGAGACCTCTCCATGCAATTAGGTAGTCTATGTTTCCCATGGACGTACTATCCCATTACTTCCATGCATTTATGTGGGAGGTACTTTTGAACTATCCAACCATACTTCATAAATGAGTTGCTTTAACTTGAAACTAGAGGGAAGTAATGATTATTTCCCCAAAACTAATTCAACAAGATAGCTTGGGATTCCTTGACATAATGAACTTCCTCTAGGCCTCCTCACTATTCCCTCCAGTGGTATCATGGCTAGTACATGCTCCACCCTTCAGTTAGCTAGTTTGGATTTTGTTTTTATTAAACAATATACATTTCAAAGTTCACAAGCCATAGCATGGCAATATCATCTCCATGTTGAGATAAACCATTTTTAATTTAGTTGATTACAAATTAATTATGGGATAAAAATTGGGGTGTTACATTCTCCTCCCCCTTCAAAAGGAACATAGTCCTCAGGGTTCTCTGCATCTCAGCAACACCTTCAATGCTTTCATACATCAGTTGCTTCAGCAATTTCTTTCTCTTCTCAGTCTGGTCTTCTCCCAGACTTCTCGCATTTCATCAGTATTCCTATAGCCATCATCAAACAACATGCATATTAAAACTAATTCAATGCATAAACATTCATTATTGTTCATGACTTAGGATCAAATGTACATATCAACACAATACTGATTTGTGCACTCATGGATTTGCATGCATATGGCTGCTATGGTATGTTCAGCTCATTGTTTTTCCTTGACATACCCACTATGATGATGATCCCAATTAGTAGTTAACAAGAGTTATCCAACTCTCTTCTTCCTTGCAGTCACTCACCTTCCAGGCTTAGGCACCCCCTTCTCTGCTACTCAGTCCCTTGGGTGATCCATCTTGCCTACCAATTCTTTCTTGCATAGGAAGAGCTCAGAGACTTCACATAGTCTTACAATCGAGGTGTCCCTCAGCCTGCTCTAACAAAGAACAACTATATCTATGAAAATCATGGCATATCAAAAAAGGTCTTCATGCAACCTCAATGGATTTTTCCACAGTTTCCAGCTTAGCATCCATCATCTATATTTTCATGACAGATCTGTCATTTCACCTGTATCATACATACAAAAATCTGTGAGATATTTTCATAATAATTTCAATCTGAATTATTTCAAATATTCTACCCACAGATTTCAAATTTTTCTTATCATTTTTTATATCTATTTCTTAGAGGAACTCAAATCCCACATATATGAGACTTCCTTCTCATAATAGTTTGTCTCTTTTACAAACAATAGGCATTGGTCTTCCTTATGGACTTACATTGTTTCCATATCCAAGACCATTCTTCCTGTTATTCCAATATTCACATGCCCAAACAAATTTTTAGTTCCTCATGCACATTACATTTTCATTACACATTTACAGTGACTCGCAAACAATTCTTAAAATTGTGCATACTAACAATTGCATTACTTTTGTTCATTAATCATATGAATTGGAATGATAACATCATTCCTTATACATGCATTATTTCAGCAACCAAGCTTTCCATAATGCAATCAAACATCTTATGCAATTGAACCAATGTGCCTATGTCCATGGCCACATTTAGACAATGCATTCTTGCATTACCTTTGAAATGCCACATATCTATGTCAGGAATTCCACCATGGTAGGTTGGAAATTTCATCCAACCTCTCATCTCATGGAAAACTTTAATGGCATTCTTTTCCATGGTAGGTGTATGTCTCCTGTCTTGAGCCAATCATGACCTCATAATCAGCGTAACATAACATAAAATAAAAAATTTCATCTAAATGTGTTTATGCATTCATTCCTTACTGGTAATCAAGGTGCCAATTTCTCTCTTCTACTACTTCCACTATTTTTTTGGAGTAATAGAAGGTTTCCTTCCATAAGGGTAGTCGTATACATGCCCTCGCATACAAACATGCATTCCCTCAATGCATTTAGCATGTGTGTTTTTCATGACCACTACCATTCCAATCAACATGTAAATCAATACTTCATGACACATATTTTCATAAATTCAGTGCAAGGATTTATTTTTAACCATCCTTGTCTGCCAGAGGTTCCTCATTCTGTCATTCAGGTTATCTTTCCTTAATCATAACCTACTTAGGTATCAATGATAGACAACAATAAATAAAAATCATATGCATATCATCAAAATATAAACTATTTCAGAAGGGATCCTTACCCAATCCCTTTCAGACCTCGTGCTACACTAGCATGAAAACTTTATACATGTCCTCGCTGCCAACATCTTTTTTGATATTACCTCATCAGTGGTGCTTCATGGGGAGTCGTAAGGTCCTTTCATTAATCTTTCATCAACATCCTTCTTGTATTTCCCTCTACATGAGGTGATCTACCATTGGTCATTGACCCGTCAATGGCTCCAATCTTTTCTACACACAACAATTATAACCACAATTATATCAGTTTTCATGTAAAGTCACAATGCATGTACCATAGGTTTTAAATCGACAAAAAAATTTAGATGTATCCTAGCATATCTATATGCACTCCATCACATTGTCCTATATGTTAATCAATGCACTCTAAAAGAAAAACATTTCAACTATTATGATTTCACACAATGACTAACACTCTTATGTTTGGGATATTTACATGTATACATTTTCTCATTCAAGCAATTATAAACCAACAACAAAAAATGAATCGATGGATCTTCCCCTGTAATTTTTTTACACGGTCTGGAATTTTTCAAGTTAGTTGAATTATTTCCAATACCTATATGCCCTTGCATAACATGGCTTTAACCAAGATCATTCATTCAAACATCTTTATTAATTTATTTTCCTTTCAATAGTTGTGCTTGTTTCCTTAAAAACACATCACTCTGCTAAATAGTTAAAGTTTTAGAGTGAGAAAAGTGTTTTCCTTTGCCCCTTATTTGCTTCTACATTCTGTCCCTTTTGAGATCTGTCTACCCCATTTCCTTTGAGAATTTTGTAGTCAATTTCATCTTGACCTTTTATGATTCATAAAATCCTCCTTTCCTGAATGCAACAACACTCTTACATATCACAGTTAGCACAAAAATTAATTATGAACCAGGGAATTATGCACATACCACCAAATAAAACTAGAATGATTAATAGGCATCTCATTTGTATGTCTTTCACCCAAGTATTACCTTTTAAAATGTAATCTAGGATTCTCATACATATAGGCTTTGGAGTCGATTGCCTAGTTTCCCAGCAGTCATTAATTTTATGGTTCTATCCTCTTGACAGAGTCTTTGAACGGTTCCTCCACATGGAATTTCTTCAACATGCAACTTCCTTGTTGCATATCCATCATCACCCGAAATTATCTCAACCCATGAGTTAGCATCAACTTTATCATTTCAGTTGTTTACCCAATACTCCATAAAGAATATAGGCATGTATACATTCAAACTACATATTCAAAAATGTGTGTCTATTCTATCAACTCACATTCACAATATGCTTTCATGCACTTAACCATATGCATCAACATAATGTGTATGTCTATAACTAACACACTTTCTTAATCTGCACATGCACATCTATTTAAATTTATTCAACTAATGAATACTCACACTCATTCACATGAAAACTTTAAAGGCATAATCACATTGCCTTACTTTCATAACAACCTAGTATTCTTGCTCATTTTCTTTTTCAACATTTTACAGTAGCTCTTTCTGAGGAATGGTGTACCACCCCCTCCAGGTAATATTCCAATAAAACAATTAGACCCTTCAAAATAGGGTCAGCTATGCATTCATAGCATTACCCAAAACCTGGAAAGTACAATCTTTCCTCGCAGTCCACTTATTCCTACCTGTATTCATACCAAGAAACCCTATAATGCCTTCAATTCATGCCTTAAGTATATATATAACAAATATAACCTTGAGAGTTCACTTTTTGTACCCTTTTTTCATATCATTCATACACGTTGGAATTCTTAATTTAATATCATCCTTTCCTAATGAGATCTTACAGTCATTCACAAGACAAGTCTCACATGCATATTCATCAATATGTTGTCTTTCTTGACAACAACTAGCAAAAGGTCACTATTTCCCTTTTGTTGCAAAAGCATTCCATAAATCAGAAATTCAATTAGGTAATTACAACAATACTCAGTGCAACAAGATACTAAATCCTCTCTCTCTCTTCATGCCTCAAGCATTCTTAGTCAATAGACCTTTACCAAGGGAATCCTTACCTAAATTCCATTTAATTAATACTTGAGCATACCAATCCATACATGTTGTAACACCCCTTTCTTAAACCCCTGACTATATTTAATTAATCATAGTTAATGATTGCCATGCCATGGCTTGTGAACAATGTAAATGTATTATTATTTTAATTAAGATTGCCAACAACTGACTATGGGGGTGGAGCCTTGAAGTACTAGCCATGATACCACTAGAGGAAAGAGTAAGGAAACTTAGAGAGGGGTTCATCATGGTAAAGATGACCCAAACCTCCTTGCTGATAATATTTGATATTTAGATTAATTTCCTCGACCCCGATTTCAAGGAAAATCAGTTAATGAGGAAGGATGGTAGTTGGATAACCAACTAGCCCATATAAATCCAAGTTTTGGATATCAGGTTAGGATAGTTGAAACTGTCAACTATAGGTACAACAATGTACCAATTTTGAAGATCAGATTAACCCAAGTTCCTTCTTACAGAAGGAAGGGGACAAGTCGAGAATCTTCCTGAGGGGTTACGTGCAGGGGATGCATGAATGGAAAAAGGAGAGGATAGAGGGATGTGTGTCGGGGGAAGCATAGAAAAGAAGAGAGAAAAAGAGCTATGAATCTTGGGGTCGGAGAGCCCAAAAACCTGACTTGAGATGAGAAGGTTGCAAGCTTGATACTGCAAAGGTATCTGACAAACCTTGGGGAGGCCTGAGCTAGGTGGGTGTGGGGAAATCCCTACCAAGAGTGGTGTGAAGGAGAGTGTCCTTCAAAAAATGTTGAGAACCAGGTAGAGAGGTTCCTTGGTGGTATCATGGCTTGGCACAGAGGTGGCCAGAGTGCTAATAGTGAATTCCTCTAAGCCTATGGTTGGGTGGATAGGAAAACCCCCATAGTTAGTCGGTTGTCTACCTCGTGAAAACAAATAAGTATCTAAGCCTCCTATAGAGGAAATAATAGATAAATGATGCATGTATATGTATTTATAATTTCATGCCCATGATTTCATAGTTGAAATGCTCATTCTAATGAATTGATTGTGTATTAATAATGAAGATCGAAAAAACAAGAGTCTTCACATAACATCTGAAATGAATCCTTTGTCAATCTATTAAATCATAAATGTTGTTTATCATCTTATTGGATTCATATCTCCATTCAGAGAGAAGGATTATGTTGTTGAGTTTTCTAGGTTAAAAACCTTGGGCAATTGAGTGTCAGTTTCTTGTATAACGCAGTGTAAGTTTGTGAGGAACGGTAACTATAGATATGAGGAGTTGGGTTGATCCTGAACACTGGACCACTAGACCTGGCATCTCGAGGTATTAGAACACTGGACCTAGAAATATTTCTAAGTCTAAATACTTTTGGAATCTCGATATGCTGATATCCGACGAGCGAGAGGATATCCATTGTAGATCTGTAGGAACCCGAATTGAATCCTACTCGTAGATATCGCGGGGTTGTAACCACCTGAAGAACTTGATTACGATATCCTAATTATGGGATTAGTATTAACTAATCCCCTCGTAATCCCCAGTACCGGGAGATTTCCAAGTTAACACCACAGGTAAGGTCCGACATCTAGTAGTCTATTGTGACATGGCACGCGACAAGTGGTCCAGGAACTCGAATCAAATCCCAGTCTTAGATATCACAGGGTCGTAACCCCGTGATGAACTTGATTATGATATCGTAATTATGGAATTAGTATTAACTAATCTCCTCGTAATCCCCAGCACCGGGAGATATCCAAGTTAACACCACATGTAAGGTCTGTCATCTAGTGCTCGGTGGTGATGTGGCACACGACAAGTGGTCCACGTGTCATGATGAAGGAAGGCCACATATAACCCCTTAGCGGTGCCACATGTCACGTGGATTTGACTGAATTGGAAAGGGATCCATGGGGAAAATGAGTTCCAAGTGTCAAGCAGTATAGTTACCACGTTTCATACAACGTGGTAGTAAAATAATTGCTTGAGTCAAATATGGGTCCGACGGAGGATAGATACCCTTGGGGTAACCTTGTTAGATCCTGACCGTCGAATATAAGGAGCATAAACCTCCATTGTTGATCTAATTCAATGGGATTCAATCGGACTCCAGACCACTAGGGAGTTTTGTTGCCTGGATGTTCTAGGAATTTTGATAGCTTGATGATCAGGTGTGACATCATAGGATGTCACACAACCAATCACCTGTGGATAGATGTCAATGTGTGAATGGGAAATCCAAGAGCCTTATAGTGACATGCACTCCACGTCAAGAAGCCATGTGTCAGGTGGTAATAGGGACACGAGGGTATGTTGTGTGGCAGATCATGCCAACGCCATGCGTCATAGAGATAGTTCGGCCACTAGATCAGGCCTTGAATTTAGAATGGACACAATCTTACTCCAATGTGTTGATAATCCGGCATCTGCTGGTTACTTTTTGCAATATGGTGAAGGTCAGTTGGCGGCACATGATACAACACGTGTTCAAGTCGTCAACTCATATCGGATCGGGCATCTAGGGATGAGGTTTATGCAGGCACTTCTGGTGGGTCGATGGTGTGGTAACTCGGTGGGACGTCAAATGATGTCACCTAATTGATGCCCAATGAACAAGTGGCACCTTATGATAGGGCCACGTACCTTGAGCACCATATCATGTCGGATTGAGCCTTTGGGCATATAAGACTTTGGAAAAATGGTCGAGGTCCTGGGACCCGATAGGCCGAGAGTCCGGAAGAACAGGTGGCATGTTCCATGCCAGTAGCCATGTCTGTGTTAGATCGTGATGTGGAGCCACGTGGAATTATTATGGAAGAAGACTTAAAATCTTTAAGAGGTCATATCTTTTGATCCAGAGCTTAGCTTGAGACAAATTTATAGTCATTGGAAATCTCTCGGTGAGCAGAAAGCGATGGTATCCTTTTGAAGAGGATTTGAGGTGGTCGAGGAAAAATGAAAATTCAATACCTCATCCCTTAAAGGTTAATTATGGAGTTGGGTGTGTTAAAAAGTGGTATCAAAACATGGTTCAAACACTAGGCCTAGATGGGCTAGAATACAATCATAGGACTGGCATAACAAGGCTAAGCTAAGACTGTTGAAAAGTGTTTCTGCCTTAAAAGAGTGTTTAGTTCCTGCATAATTACCTTGAGAGAGGGATTCCAAAATGAAAATTTGGAATCTCTTATGCACAGAAGTTACTTGTTGAAATCATACTAGAATAAAACTCATTGTTGCTTTCTTGGAATGATACCAGTCCTACAGGATGGGAATATACTAACAAGCATTAAAGGTGAGACATGATTGTGGATGGTGAAAGAGCAACATCATGTTGAGGACTTCCTAGGTTCAAAGAATGATTGAACTAGTACTTACAATGTTGCCTCTAAGCCTGGGAAGATTGGAGCCTCGGGAATTGAAATGATTGTCTACATAAGGGCTAAGACCCATGAGGAAAAATCCTTATGGATGAGAAATTGAGAATGAGAAATAAAATCCTTGGCAGTATAATTGTTTCCTAGGTGAAAGACTAAATCCTATTAGTATAAGTCCTAATGTCTAGAGGACTGATAGAAAATTGTAAGGTCCATTTAATTGACCTATAATGAATGAAAAGTGTTACTGAAATAACCTAGTTAACTAAAAGAGTCCTTTGGGACTGATGTTAATCCTCTTAGAAAGGTAAAGTGATGTGGACTTATGAGCAAGTTTGTGAGCTCACGATTGTATTAAAGAAATATTAACCTAAGAGCATGTCTATGCATATGAATGTAGGAGATAGACAATTGAAACACTTATGCACTGAAGGCATGGATAAGATGCTTGGTGCATAGGATATGTTGTAATGCATATGGTAGTAAGAAAGCATGAATGTAACATGCAATTAGAAATAGTATGACCTATAGTGAGTTGTAGGGCATGATCTATTGATGGACCTTTTAGATGAGAATGGTTTGATTATATCAACATAAATAAAATGTTGATAATATTACTATTATTGCCCTGTAAGGATAAGACTGTAATGATTAATGGAAAATTGATATAAAGTTTGTTAAAGGAAGTGTTGGAACTTTTCTAGATGACCAATGGGTCAGATTGACATCTCAAGCTAGATGGCGACCATGTGAATGTGTCTTGGTATGATCAAAGACTATTAAAAGGGGATTTGGTAAAAAATTCCCTTAGTAAAAGGTTTGTTAACCAAAAGTGAATTGAGGCATGGAAATTGGAAAATTGGGCATTTTGGGTGCCATGGGTAATGATGTCATTACCTAGTCTATATTAATGAATTTTGAAATTTTGATTGTAGCAGTTGGGAAAGACTAGTATCTTGTTGGTTGTTGCCATAAAAAAAGGGAAACATGATTAATGAATATAACTATAATACTAGCCAGAAGATTGGTTGTAAGATCTCTGAGAGAGATGGTATGGAAGTTTGAAAGGTCAATTTGTGTGAATAACATGGAAAAAGGTGCAAGCTGTGAACTTGTGTGTTGAGTATGTATGTGTGTATGTATGTATGTGTTGGAGTGCATGGATTGAATGTCTTATAGGGTTGCCTAGTATGAAGAGAGAATATGAATTTGTTTATGGGATTAGTCATATGGATGACTGTGAGTTCCCACCAGAAAAGGATGATGTAAAAATCCAAATAAATGAATAAGATGATATAGAAATGTGCAAGTGATGCACATATGTGATATGTGAGCATATGTATGCAAAAAAACATGGAAAGACTGCCTAAACAAGTAGGTTGTGAGGCAATATGTGTACTTTCCAGATCTTATTAATGACATAGATACATGGTTGACCCTATGTCAGAGGGTTTTATTATCTCAATGGAATAACAACTTGAGGAGGATGCATTCCACTCCCTCGGGAAAGCTAGTTTAAATTATTGAAAGAATAAATAAGCAAAAATGCTATGTTGTCACAAAGGAAGGGAATATGATTTTTCATTTGGGGATTGCATGAGGACGATTGTGATAAATTATGAATTAAATGATTTTAAATAAAATATGCATGTGAACTGTAAAGTGTGCCTACGGTAGATGCACATAGACCTATATTGATGCATATGGTTAAGTGCAAAGTTCATGAAAGCACAACTTGAAAGCAAGCTAAATAACACAAAGGCACATATTTGAATGTAAATGCATAATAGAGATGTATGCTGATAATTCCTTAGGAAATATTTGGTAAGAATCTGAAATGACAAAGTTGAAGCTTACTCAAGGTTAAGATCATCTCAAATAGTGATGGATATGAAATAAGGAAGTTGCATGATGAGACAGTTCCATGTGGAGAAACTGTGTGCGAACTTTATTAACAGAACATAGTCATAATATTAATGAATATTGAGATTTAGGCAATGGAATGCAAAGTCTAATTATATAAGAACCCCGGATTACATTCAAAAACACAATGCATTCATGGGAAACATGCCAATGAATAGTGACCAATCTGATCGGTAATGTGTCGAATGCATTGGTTCATGATTAACTTATGAACAAAAATTGTTGTTGTAGTTGTTGAGGGGTCCAAGATCCCTTTAACTCAATAGCAGGAACCAATCCCGCTTAAGAGACCCAATTAGACTCGTAAGCATTTGATGAGTGGTAAGGTTCTCCATATTCATGATCTGGAGGGAATTATCGATGGCCTTTAATCGTGATTGATAGATATGTATTTTTTGTTAAGGCTTTCCTCGGGCTATGTAGTTCTCTTTTTGGTTCTTTTCTAACGTTTAAAACAAAAGAAAGATAGAGATTTAAACTAGATGACAGAGGGAAGCTAACTATGTGTTGGGGGGAGGTTGGGTTGAAGGATAACCTTTATACCTTAGCATGCAGATGAAGAAGATCTAAACTACTTCAAACTAGCATTAATACCATTTTGATTAGTAGACATTCAACATTGTCTGAGATAAAAGTTATAGAAAGAACATATATATGTGACAAGAAGTTAGTGCAAGAAAAAGTAATTTTCAATGCTCTATTATCAATCAAAGGTTAACACAATCGATTTATATTCATCAACTAGAATAAAAGAATTGTTGCAACATTATAAGATAACTTTAAATAACAGATACAACAACTCTTACTCAATACAACAACAAATATTGAATCTGAAGATAGAGATAGTCCCCCTCGGCCCAATCACATTCACACCTTAGATGATAGAAGTGTCTTTGGTTCTAAACAGAACTTCTTAATTAAAATAACTTGCACATAAATAGTTCTCTTACAAAATTTCAGAAAAAAAGTCTTTCTCTCCAAAACCATCGACCCGGTGCACATACAAAAGATGCCTATTTATCACAGATGCGGAGGCCCTCAACCAGTGTGGAACTGATGCTTAGCTCTACACATCGGTTGTAAAACAACTCATTAACTTAACTAAAACACATTGTTGGAGTATGTTAGTGAATACTCCGAACTTGACTTCCAAAAGGGAGTGGTTCTTATCACATAAAAAAGGCCACTTATTATGTCTGAATTTAAAAGAGTTTTGCAATTGTATAATTAAAAATTGTTACTAGCACTAAAACTAGACTGATGTGCATGATGGGATGAACCGAGTTTTGGCAGCTAATGAATGCTAGTGACAGAACTAGGTTCTGTATCGAGCATTGTTATGCAACACGTTGTTGGAGGCCACTGGGAGATAGTTGGATATTTCCCGTGTTTTCCCCCACTTATCCCCTGGAGGAAAAAAGCAACCCATTTGACGTTTTCTGGAGTCTCTGATATTCTTTCTGCAGTCTAGACGTGTAGTTTCCCCAATTTTGGTTTGGCACCCCTTTTTAAACATTTCAAAATGTGGAATAAATGTGGGTGAGCCACTTCGGAAATCCAACATTCGAGGATTTGGAGCGCACAATATTCATAAATCCTAGAGGCCCAGACTCCCGGAGTCATTAACCACCACTTATTTTTAATTAACCCGTGATTTATCATTAAACATTTAGTGTTTCGACACCTCGTCAATTCAGGGTTTCGGGAGCTGTGAATGTTGAGTTACAATGTTGCGGAGTGACATGGCAGTTTGGGACCCACTTCCGTTGTTCGAGGCTCCGACACTTCAGAGAACTGTGCTAGCTTTGAGTTGCAATTCCCTGGAGTGCTAAACTCTCAGAGTGACGTGGTGGCATGACATCATATCACTGACGTGTCACAGAAATAAGGGTGACACGTGTCACTTGAAATAGTATAGATGAAGGACCCAAATATGTTTTAAATGAGTGCCATGTGTCATGATAGGAGAGTGCCACGCATCATGATAGAAGAGTGCCACGCATCTCAACTGATGGATGCCACACATCTACGCCTCTTTGGGGTTCGGGAGTTCTTGAATGCAAAGTTTGGATACCTCCCAGAGGGCTGAACTTGTGAAATGATTAGCCAGTGCTTATCACTAATTAACCCAGAATTAAGTCGTGTTTAACATTTAAATATTTCGGGACTTCGGGGGCTCCGGTGCTTCGGGGCTTCGGGGGTTTGCGTTTGTTGTGAATTGAAAAACCCTGAACTGATAATCTTACGGAGTTCACATGGTGACATGACGCCACTATCGGTGATGTGTCTTCATGATAGAGAGTGACACGTGTCACCCATAAATGGGTGGATGACATAATCCAAATGACCTAAAATGAGTGCCATGTGTCCACACCGATGGATGCCACATGGCTCTGGTGTTTCATCATTTGGGAGTTTTTGAGTGCTAAGTGTGGAGATTTCCTAGATTGTTAATCTTGCGAAGCGATGCGGCGGTTCAACATTCGTGAGTTTTTGACAAAGATGAGCTTGGATGTTTCAACATTCTCGAGTTGCGGAGTGAAGTTTGTGTAACTCTACGATTAAACCTCGCGCATTTCTGGAGCCCCAAATGTACGAGAGTCGTTGATCTGATCGGCCTGTTGGATCTTTACCATTGAGAATTTACCCTGTCTGTTTTCATATTCCAAGCTTAAAAATGACTACTCCGAATTGTTGTGTTTTTTTCACAGGCGTTCCTTGTGCATACAAAAAGGCTTGGTCGACCTGTTGTGAGCTCAATCAATGGCAAGCACGATGACAAGTATTATGAACTAAATCATGACATGTAATTATCCTTCGAGAAAAACAAAAACAAATTGTGCAAAGACTCAATCAAGAAAGAAAATAATAGAAACCAAGTCATTTAGAGAGGGAAATTCACTCAACCAAACAAAAGGGGAATGATTTTCAAGAAGGTATAGGGAAAATGAGGCAGGAGGGGCAGGGGTACAGAATTAGGTATCAACATTGGGGATAAGCAGAATCGCGGATCGACCATGGTTGTCGGCGTCGGTGGGTAAAGGTTCGAACTAAAACCAGGAGTTCAATGTCCAAGAAATCACCCAATAGTTAATGAGTGTATTGACGTCGACAAATTGTCTTTGATGTTATTTCGTTGGCGCCTTTAAGCAAAAGTTTTGATATCAACCCAAAACTGCCCCACAGTGCTAACGTGGAAATATAGATATGACATGGGGGACATCAAAAGATGACGTGGATAATGCCTAAGCAATACAGACTATATACGCGAAAAACACGTTGCGATTGATTTGACCTTTGGGGCGTGAGGAGCGTTTCTTTTCGACGTTGACGATTTTCTTTTGACACAGGTTAGCATTTCATTTCCCTTCTTCACCTATGTCAATGGTGTGTCATTGATCGGCGCATCCTTCCTCCCATTTCTCCAATGCCGATGATGCATCGACGATCGGAGATTATCTTTGTTATGTGGGAATTTTTCCTCTCGGAGTTTGTTGATACCGATGATAGGCACATGGCTCAAATTTTAAGCTATGTATACTTAGTCTAAATGTCAGGTTAACTTAGAGAAAAGGTTAATCTGTTCAACAATTCCAAACCAAACCGAATGTGATCAATGATTAAAACATAACAACAACAAAAACATGTTGATCCTTGCGTAATTGACTAAATTCTAAAAAGACAAAGTGGTACCTAAAAGAAAAATTCACAAAACTTTTAGTGTGTGTTGAGTGCTCAACAAATGGCAATTCTCTTAGCGAGAACAAAATCTATGCTCCTTCCCTCGTGCTTAGCCTATACAAATTGGTTGAGAAACCATCTGGCTTTATTATATTCCTTTTCAACAAAACCCTTTCTATCAATCTATACACAAGTTCTCGGGTTCACAAATCCAAATTTTCCTATGGGGTTTAGCTTTTCCACCCTCTTTCCTTTTAACCACAATGCATTTCCTTTCTAGAAAAGAATCGGATAGGGAATCCATTTAGTTATCATCCCTTTCATATAGTGTTGCTCCGTTGCCATCGAGCGTACATAGCCTCGACGGAGTCACCCCGACATCACAGACCTTGATCTGTTGCCAATGAGTGTCCACAGCCCCGTCGAAGTTATTTGCATACTCTTGAAGACTTTACATTCTTTTTATGGATCATATTTTTCTGGCATAAATACCGAGAGTGAGTCAGAGAGGAGGATATTTGTTTTTTGACAAGGTGAAATTGTTAAGGTGGAGCTTTTCCTAGCTATGTCCATAGGTACATGTGATTCTTTCCATCTAGCCTTCTTTCCATTTAGCGTTACCTGACCATTAGGCAAATACTTCATCGCTTCCCCCGGTAGTATGCTCACAAAGACAAATATGATTTTGAAAATTTGTATTTGCCCAACGTCTCTTATTTTGCATGTAAGTGTAGGT
>ML798753.1:86667-137959 GCA_009831015.1 Picea engelmannii | reverse complement strand
ATCCCACATATATGAGACTTCCTTCTCATAATAGTTTGTCTCTTTTACAAACAATAGGCATTGGTCTTCCTTATGGACTTACATTGTTTCCATATCCAAGACCATTCTTCCTGTTATTCCAATATTCACATGCCCAAACAAATTTTTAGTTCCTCATGCACATTACATTTTCATTACACATTTACAGTGACTCGCAAACAATTCTTAAAATTGTGCATACTAACAATTGCATTACTTTTGTTCATTAATCATATGAATTGGAATGATAACATCATTCCTTATACATGCATTATTTCAGCAACCAAGCTTTCCATAATGCAATCAAACATCTTATGCAATTGAACCAATGTGCCTATGTCCATGGCCACATTTAGACAATGCATTCTTGCATTACCTTTGAAATGCCACATATCTATGTCAGGAATTCCACCATGGTAGGTTGGAAATTTCATCCAACCTCTCATCTCATGGAAAACTTTAATGGCATTCTTTTCCATGGTAGGTGTATGTCTCCTGTCTTGAGCCAATCATGACCTCATAATCAGCGTAACATAACATAAAATAAAAAATTTCATCTAAATGTGTTTATGCATTCATTCCTTACTGGTAATCAAGGTGCCAATTTCTCTCTTCTACTACTTCCACTATTTTTTTGGAGTAATAGAAGGTTTCCTTCCATAAGGGTAGTCGTATACATGCCCTCGCATACAAACATGCATTCCCTCAATGCATTTAGCATGTGTGTTTTTCATGACCACTACCATTCCAATCAACATGTAAATCAATACTTCATGACACATATTTTCATAAATTCAGTGCAAGGATTTATTTTTAACCATCCTTGTCTGCCAGAGGTTCCTCATTCTGTCATTCAGGTTATCTTTCCTTAATCATAACCTACTTAGGTATCAATGATAGACAACAATAAATAAAAATCATATGCATATCATCAAAATATAAACTATTTCAGAAGGGATCCTTACCCAATCCCTTTCAGACCTCGTGCTACACTAGCATGAAAACTTTATACATGTCCTCGCTGCCAACATCTTTTTTGATATTACCTCATCAGTGGTGCTTCATGGGGAGTCGTAAGGTCCTTTCATTAATCTTTCATCAACATCCTTCTTGTATTTCCCTCTACATGAGGTGATCTACCATTGGTCATTGACCCGTCAATGGCTCCAATCTTTTCTACACACAACAATTATAACCACAATTATATCAGTTTTCATGTAAAGTCACAATGCATGTACCATAGGTTTTAAATCGACAAAAAAATTTAGATGTATCCTAGCATATCTATATGCACTCCATCACATTGTCCTATATGTTAATCAATGCACTCTAAAAGAAAAACATTTCAACTATTATGATTTCACACAATGACTAACACTCTTATGTTTGGGATATTTACATGTATACATTTTCTCATTCAAGCAATTATAAACCAACAACAAAAAATGAATCGATGGATCTTCCCCTGTAATTTTTTTACACGGTCTGGAATTTTTCAAGTTAGTTGAATTATTTCCAATACCTATATGCCCTTGCATAACATGGCTTTAACCAAGATCATTCATTCAAACATCTTTATTAATTTATTTTCCTTTCAATAGTTGTGCTTGTTTCCTTAAAAACACATCACTCTGCTAAATAGTTAAAGTTTTAGAGTGAGAAAAGTGTTTTCCTTTGCCCCTTATTTGCTTCTACATTCTGTCCCTTTTGAGATCTGTCTACCCCATTTCCTTTGAGAATTTTGTAGTCAATTTCATCTTGACCTTTTATGATTCATAAAATCCTCCTTTCCTGAATGCAACAACACTCTTACATATCACAGTTAGCACAAAAATTAATTATGAACCAGGGAATTATGCACATACCACCAAATAAAACTAGAATGATTAATAGGCATCTCATTTGTATGTCTTTCACCCAAGTATTACCTTTTAAAATGTAATCTAGGATTCTCATACATATAGGCTTTGGAGTCGATTGCCTAGTTTCCCAGCAGTCATTAATTTTATGGTTCTATCCTCTTGACAGAGTCTTTGAACGGTTCCTCCACATGGAATTTCTTCAACATGCAACTTCCTTGTTGCATATCCATCATCACCCGAAATTATCTCAACCCATGAGTTAGCATCAACTTTATCATTTCAGTTGTTTACCCAATACTCCATAAAGAATATAGGCATGTATACATTCAAACTACATATTCAAAAATGTGTGTCTATTCTATCAACTCACATTCACAATATGCTTTCATGCACTTAACCATATGCATCAACATAATGTGTATGTCTATAACTAACACACTTTCTTAATCTGCACATGCACATCTATTTAAATTTATTCAACTAATGAATACTCACACTCATTCACATGAAAACTTTAAAGGCATAATCACATTGCCTTACTTTCATAACAACCTAGTATTCTTGCTCATTTTCTTTTTCAACATTTTACAGTAGCTCTTTCTGAGGAATGGTGTACCACCCCCTCCAGGTAATATTCCAATAAAACAATTAGACCCTTCAAAATAGGGTCAGCTATGCATTCATAGCATTACCCAAAACCTGGAAAGTACAATCTTTCCTCGCAGTCCACTTATTCCTACCTGTATTCATACCAAGAAACCCTATAATGCCTTCAATTCATGCCTTAAGTATATATATAACAAATATAACCTTGAGAGTTCACTTTTTGTACCCTTTTTTCATATCATTCATACACGTTGGAATTCTTAATTTAATATCATCCTTTCCTAATGAGATCTTACAGTCATTCACAAGACAAGTCTCACATGCATATTCATCAATATGTTGTCTTTCTTGACAACAACTAGCAAAAGGTCACTATTTCCCTTTTGTTGCAAAAGCATTCCATAAATCAGAAATTCAATTAGGTAATTACAACAATACTCAGTGCAACAAGATACTAAATCCTCTCTCTCTCTTCATGCCTCAAGCATTCTTAGTCAATAGACCTTTACCAAGGGAATCCTTACCTAAATTCCATTTAATTAATACTTGAGCATACCAATCCATACATGTTGTAACACCCCTTTCTTAAACCCCTGACTATATTTAATTAATCATAGTTAATGATTGCCATGCCATGGCTTGTGAACAATGTAAATGTATTATTATTTTAATTAAGATTGCCAACAACTGACTATGGGGGTGGAGCCTTGAAGTACTAGCCATGATACCACTAGAGGAAAGAGTAAGGAAACTTAGAGAGGGGTTCATCATGGTAAAGATGACCCAAACCTCCTTGCTGATAATATTTGATATTTAGATTAATTTCCTCGACCCCGATTTCAAGGAAAATCAGTTAATGAGGAAGGATGGTAGTTGGATAACCAACTAGCCCATATAAATCCAAGTTTTGGATATCAGGTTAGGATAGTTGAAACTGTCAACTATAGGTACAACAATGTACCAATTTTGAAGATCAGATTAACCCAAGTTCCTTCTTACAGAAGGAAGGGGACAAGTCGAGAATCTTCCTGAGGGGTTACGTGCAGGGGATGCATGAATGGAAAAAGGAGAGGATAGAGGGATGTGTGTCGGGGGAAGCATAGAAAAGAAGAGAGAAAAAGAGCTATGAATCTTGGGGTCGGAGAGCCCAAAAACCTGACTTGAGATGAGAAGGTTGCAAGCTTGATACTGCAAAGGTATCTGACAAACCTTGGGGAGGCCTGAGCTAGGTGGGTGTGGGGAAATCCCTACCAAGAGTGGTGTGAAGGAGAGTGTCCTTCAAAAAATGTTGAGAACCAGGTAGAGAGGTTCCTTGGTGGTATCATGGCTTGGCACAGAGGTGGCCAGAGTGCTAATAGTGAATTCCTCTAAGCCTATGGTTGGGTGGATAGGAAAACCCCCATAGTTAGTCGGTTGTCTACCTCGTGAAAACAAATAAGTATCTAAGCCTCCTATAGAGGAAATAATAGATAAATGATGCATGTATATGTATTTATAATTTCATGCCCATGATTTCATAGTTGAAATGCTCATTCTAATGAATTGATTGTGTATTAATAATGAAGATCGAAAAAACAAGAGTCTTCACATAACATCTGAAATGAATCCTTTGTCAATCTATTAAATCATAAATGTTGTTTATCATCTTATTGGATTCATATCTCCATTCAGAGAGAAGGATTATGTTGTTGAGTTTTCTAGGTTAAAAACCTTGGGCAATTGAGTGTCAGTTTCTTGTATAACGCAGTGTAAGTTTGTGAGGAACGGTAACTATAGATATGAGGAGTTGGGTTGATCCTGAACACTGGACCACTAGACCTGGCATCTCGAGGTATTAGAACACTGGACCTAGAAATATTTCTAAGTCTAAATACTTTTGGAATCTCGATATGCTGATATCCGACGAGCGAGAGGATATCCATTGTAGATCTGTAGGAACCCGAATTGAATCCTACTCGTAGATATCGCGGGGTTGTAACCACCTGAAGAACTTGATTACGATATCCTAATTATGGGATTAGTATTAACTAATCCCCTCGTAATCCCCAGTACCGGGAGATTTCCAAGTTAACACCACAGGTAAGGTCCGACATCTAGTAGTCTATTGTGACATGGCACGCGACAAGTGGTCCAGGAACTCGAATCAAATCCCAGTCTTAGATATCACAGGGTCGTAACCCCGTGATGAACTTGATTATGATATCGTAATTATGGAATTAGTATTAACTAATCTCCTCGTAATCCCCAGCACCGGGAGATATCCAAGTTAACACCACATGTAAGGTCTGTCATCTAGTGCTCGGTGGTGATGTGGCACACGACAAGTGGTCCACGTGTCATGATGAAGGAAGGCCACATATAACCCCTTAGCGGTGCCACATGTCACGTGGATTTGACTGAATTGGAAAGGGATCCATGGGGAAAATGAGTTCCAAGTGTCAAGCAGTATAGTTACCACGTTTCATACAACGTGGTAGTAAAATAATTGCTTGAGTCAAATATGGGTCCGACGGAGGATAGATACCCTTGGGGTAACCTTGTTAGATCCTGACCGTCGAATATAAGGAGCATAAACCTCCATTGTTGATCTAATTCAATGGGATTCAATCGGACTCCAGACCACTAGGGAGTTTTGTTGCCTGGATGTTCTAGGAATTTTGATAGCTTGATGATCAGGTGTGACATCATAGGATGTCACACAACCAATCACCTGTGGATAGATGTCAATGTGTGAATGGGAAATCCAAGAGCCTTATAGTGACATGCACTCCACGTCAAGAAGCCATGTGTCAGGTGGTAATAGGGACACGAGGGTATGTTGTGTGGCAGATCATGCCAACGCCATGCGTCATAGAGATAGTTCGGCCACTAGATCAGGCCTTGAATTTAGAATGGACACAATCTTACTCCAATGTGTTGATAATCCGGCATCTGCTGGTTACTTTTTGCAATATGGTGAAGGTCAGTTGGCGGCACATGATACAACACGTGTTCAAGTCGTCAACTCATATCGGATCGGGCATCTAGGGATGAGGTTTATGCAGGCACTTCTGGTGGGTCGATGGTGTGGTAACTCGGTGGGACGTCAAATGATGTCACCTAATTGATGCCCAATGAACAAGTGGCACCTTATGATAGGGCCACGTACCTTGAGCACCATATCATGTCGGATTGAGCCTTTGGGCATATAAGACTTTGGAAAAATGGTCGAGGTCCTGGGACCCGATAGGCCGAGAGTCCGGAAGAACAGGTGGCATGTTCCATGCCAGTAGCCATGTCTGTGTTAGATCGTGATGTGGAGCCACGTGGAATTATTATGGAAGAAGACTTAAAATCTTTAAGAGGTCATATCTTTTGATCCAGAGCTTAGCTTGAGACAAATTTATAGTCATTGGAAATCTCTCGGTGAGCAGAAAGCGATGGTATCCTTTTGAAGAGGATTTGAGGTGGTCGAGGAAAAATGAAAATTCAATACCTCATCCCTTAAAGGTTAATTATGGAGTTGGGTGTGTTAAAAAGTGGTATCAAAACATGGTTCAAACACTAGGCCTAGATGGGCTAGAATACAATCATAGGACTGGCATAACAAGGCTAAGCTAAGACTGTTGAAAAGTGTTTCTGCCTTAAAAGAGTGTTTAGTTCCTGCATAATTACCTTGAGAGAGGGATTCCAAAATGAAAATTTGGAATCTCTTATGCACAGAAGTTACTTGTTGAAATCATACTAGAATAAAACTCATTGTTGCTTTCTTGGAATGATACCAGTCCTACAGGATGGGAATATACTAACAAGCATTAAAGGTGAGACATGATTGTGGATGGTGAAAGAGCAACATCATGTTGAGGACTTCCTAGGTTCAAAGAATGATTGAACTAGTACTTACAATGTTGCCTCTAAGCCTGGGAAGATTGGAGCCTCGGGAATTGAAATGATTGTCTACATAAGGGCTAAGACCCATGAGGAAAAATCCTTATGGATGAGAAATTGAGAATGAGAAATAAAATCCTTGGCAGTATAATTGTTTCCTAGGTGAAAGACTAAATCCTATTAGTATAAGTCCTAATGTCTAGAGGACTGATAGAAAATTGTAAGGTCCATTTAATTGACCTATAATGAATGAAAAGTGTTACTGAAATAACCTAGTTAACTAAAAGAGTCCTTTGGGACTGATGTTAATCCTCTTAGAAAGGTAAAGTGATGTGGACTTATGAGCAAGTTTGTGAGCTCACGATTGTATTAAAGAAATATTAACCTAAGAGCATGTCTATGCATATGAATGTAGGAGATAGACAATTGAAACACTTATGCACTGAAGGCATGGATAAGATGCTTGGTGCATAGGATATGTTGTAATGCATATGGTAGTAAGAAAGCATGAATGTAACATGCAATTAGAAATAGTATGACCTATAGTGAGTTGTAGGGCATGATCTATTGATGGACCTTTTAGATGAGAATGGTTTGATTATATCAACATAAATAAAATGTTGATAATATTACTATTATTGCCCTGTAAGGATAAGACTGTAATGATTAATGGAAAATTGATATAAAGTTTGTTAAAGGAAGTGTTGGAACTTTTCTAGATGACCAATGGGTCAGATTGACATCTCAAGCTAGATGGCGACCATGTGAATGTGTCTTGGTATGATCAAAGACTATTAAAAGGGGATTTGGTAAAAAATTCCCTTAGTAAAAGGTTTGTTAACCAAAAGTGAATTGAGGCATGGAAATTGGAAAATTGGGCATTTTGGGTGCCATGGGTAATGATGTCATTACCTAGTCTATATTAATGAATTTTGAAATTTTGATTGTAGCAGTTGGGAAAGACTAGTATCTTGTTGGTTGTTGCCATAAAAAAAGGGAAACATGATTAATGAATATAACTATAATACTAGCCAGAAGATTGGTTGTAAGATCTCTGAGAGAGATGGTATGGAAGTTTGAAAGGTCAATTTGTGTGAATAACATGGAAAAAGGTGCAAGCTGTGAACTTGTGTGTTGAGTATGTATGTGTGTATGTATGTATGTGTTGGAGTGCATGGATTGAATGTCTTATAGGGTTGCCTAGTATGAAGAGAGAATATGAATTTGTTTATGGGATTAGTCATATGGATGACTGTGAGTTCCCACCAGAAAAGGATGATGTAAAAATCCAAATAAATGAATAAGATGATATAGAAATGTGCAAGTGATGCACATATGTGATATGTGAGCATATGTATGCAAAAAAACATGGAAAGACTGCCTAAACAAGTAGGTTGTGAGGCAATATGTGTACTTTCCAGATCTTATTAATGACATAGATACATGGTTGACCCTATGTCAGAGGGTTTTATTATCTCAATGGAATAACAACTTGAGGAGGATGCATTCCACTCCCTCGGGAAAGCTAGTTTAAATTATTGAAAGAATAAATAAGCAAAAATGCTATGTTGTCACAAAGGAAGGGAATATGATTTTTCATTTGGGGATTGCATGAGGACGATTGTGATAAATTATGAATTAAATGATTTTAAATAAAATATGCATGTGAACTGTAAAGTGTGCCTACGGTAGATGCACATAGACCTATATTGATGCATATGGTTAAGTGCAAAGTTCATGAAAGCACAACTTGAAAGCAAGCTAAATAACACAAAGGCACATATTTGAATGTAAATGCATAATAGAGATGTATGCTGATAATTCCTTAGGAAATATTTGGTAAGAATCTGAAATGACAAAGTTGAAGCTTACTCAAGGTTAAGATCATCTCAAATAGTGATGGATATGAAATAAGGAAGTTGCATGATGAGACAGTTCCATGTGGAGAAACTGTGTGCGAACTTTATTAACAGAACATAGTCATAATATTAATGAATATTGAGATTTAGGCAATGGAATGCAAAGTCTAATTATATAAGAACCCCGGATTACATTCAAAAACACAATGCATTCATGGGAAACATGCCAATGAATAGTGACCAATCTGATCGGTAATGTGTCGAATGCATTGGTTCATGATTAACTTATGAACAAAAATTGTTGTTGTAGTTGTTGAGGGGTCCAAGATCCCTTTAACTCAATAGCAGGAACCAATCCCGCTTAAGAGACCCAATTAGACTCGTAAGCATTTGATGAGTGGTAAGGTTCTCCATATTCATGATCTGGAGGGAATTATCGATGGCCTTTAATCGTGATTGATAGATATGTATTTTTTGTTAAGGCTTTCCTCGGGCTATGTAGTTCTCTTTTTGGTTCTTTTCTAACGTTTAAAACAAAAGAAAGATAGAGATTTAAACTAGATGACAGAGGGAAGCTAACTATGTGTTGGGGGGAGGTTGGGTTGAAGGATAACCTTTATACCTTAGCATGCAGATGAAGAAGATCTAAACTACTTCAAACTAGCATTAATACCATTTTGATTAGTAGACATTCAACATTGTCTGAGATAAAAGTTATAGAAAGAACATATATATGTGACAAGAAGTTAGTGCAAGAAAAAGTAATTTTCAATGCTCTATTATCAATCAAAGGTTAACACAATCGATTTATATTCATCAACTAGAATAAAAGAATTGTTGCAACATTATAAGATAACTTTAAATAACAGATACAACAACTCTTACTCAATACAACAACAAATATTGAATCTGAAGATAGAGATAGTCCCCCTCGGCCCAATCACATTCACACCTTAGATGATAGAAGTGTCTTTGGTTCTAAACAGAACTTCTTAATTAAAATAACTTGCACATAAATAGTTCTCTTACAAAATTTCAGAAAAAAAGTCTTTCTCTCCAAAACCATCGACCCGGTGCACATACAAAAGATGCCTATTTATCACAGATGCGGAGGCCCTCAACCAGTGTGGAACTGATGCTTAGCTCTACACATCGGTTGTAAAACAACTCATTAACTTAACTAAAACACATTGTTGGAGTATGTTAGTGAATACTCCGAACTTGACTTCCAAAAGGGAGTGGTTCTTATCACATAAAAAAGGCCACTTATTATGTCTGAATTTAAAAGAGTTTTGCAATTGTATAATTAAAAATTGTTACTAGCACTAAAACTAGACTGATGTGCATGATGGGATGAACCGAGTTTTGGCAGCTAATGAATGCTAGTGACAGAACTAGGTTCTGTATCGAGCATTGTTATGCAACACGTTGTTGGAGGCCACTGGGAGATAGTTGGATATTTCCCGTGTTTTCCCCCACTTATCCCCTGGAGGAAAAAAGCAACCCATTTGACGTTTTCTGGAGTCTCTGATATTCTTTCTGCAGTCTAGACGTGTAGTTTCCCCAATTTTGGTTTGGCACCCCTTTTTAAACATTTCAAAATGTGGAATAAATGTGGGTGAGCCACTTCGGAAATCCAACATTCGAGGATTTGGAGCGCACAATATTCATAAATCCTAGAGGCCCAGACTCCCGGAGTCATTAACCACCACTTATTTTTAATTAACCCGTGATTTATCATTAAACATTTAGTGTTTCGACACCTCGTCAATTCAGGGTTTCGGGAGCTGTGAATGTTGAGTTACAATGTTGCGGAGTGACATGGCAGTTTGGGACCCACTTCCGTTGTTCGAGGCTCCGACACTTCAGAGAACTGTGCTAGCTTTGAGTTGCAATTCCCTGGAGTGCTAAACTCTCAGAGTGACGTGGTGGCATGACATCATATCACTGACGTGTCACAGAAATAAGGGTGACACGTGTCACTTGAAATAGTATAGATGAAGGACCCAAATATGTTTTAAATGAGTGCCATGTGTCATGATAGGAGAGTGCCACGCATCATGATAGAAGAGTGCCACGCATCTCAACTGATGGATGCCACACATCTACGCCTCTTTGGGGTTCGGGAGTTCTTGAATGCAAAGTTTGGATACCTCCCAGAGGGCTGAACTTGTGAAATGATTAGCCAGTGCTTATCACTAATTAACCCAGAATTAAGTCGTGTTTAACATTTAAATATTTCGGGACTTCGGGGGCTCCGGTGCTTCGGGGCTTCGGGGGTTTGCGTTTGTTGTGAATTGAAAAACCCTGAACTGATAATCTTACGGAGTTCACATGGTGACATGACGCCACTATCGGTGATGTGTCTTCATGATAGAGAGTGACACGTGTCACCCATAAATGGGTGGATGACATAATCCAAATGACCTAAAATGAGTGCCATGTGTCCACACCGATGGATGCCACATGGCTCTGGTGTTTCATCATTTGGGAGTTTTTGAGTGCTAAGTGTGGAGATTTCCTAGATTGTTAATCTTGCGAAGCGATGCGGCGGTTCAACATTCGTGAGTTTTTGACAAAGATGAGCTTGGATGTTTCAACATTCTCGAGTTGCGGAGTGAAGTTTGTGTAACTCTACGATTAAACCTCGCGCATTTCTGGAGCCCCAAATGTACGAGAGTCGTTGATCTGATCGGCCTGTTGGATCTTTACCATTGAGAATTTACCCTGTCTGTTTTCATATTCCAAGCTTAAAAATGACTACTCCGAATTGTTGTGTTTTTTTCACAGGCGTTCCTTGTGCATACAAAAAGGCTTGGTCGACCTGTTGTGAGCTCAATCAATGGCAAGCACGATGACAAGTATTATGAACTAAATCATGACATGTAATTATCCTTCGAGAAAAACAAAAACAAATTGTGCAAAGACTCAATCAAGAAAGAAAATAATAGAAACCAAGTCATTTAGAGAGGGAAATTCACTCAACCAAACAAAAGGGGAATGATTTTCAAGAAGGTATAGGGAAAATGAGGCAGGAGGGGCAGGGGTACAGAATTAGGTATCAACATTGGGGATAAGCAGAATCGCGGATCGACCATGGTTGTCGGCGTCGGTGGGTAAAGGTTCGAACTAAAACCAGGAGTTCAATGTCCAAGAAATCACCCAATAGTTAATGAGTGTATTGACGTCGACAAATTGTCTTTGATGTTATTTCGTTGGCGCCTTTAAGCAAAAGTTTTGATATCAACCCAAAACTGCCCCACAGTGCTAACGTGGAAATATAGATATGACATGGGGGACATCAAAAGATGACGTGGATAATGCCTAAGCAATACAGACTATATACGCGAAAAACACGTTGCGATTGATTTGACCTTTGGGGCGTGAGGAGCGTTTCTTTTCGACGTTGACGATTTTCTTTTGACACAGGTTAGCATTTCATTTCCCTTCTTCACCTATGTCAATGGTGTGTCATTGATCGGCGCATCCTTCCTCCCA
This sequence comes from Picea engelmannii, assembly GCA_009831015.1. Lineage (NCBI taxonomy): Eukaryota > Viridiplantae > Streptophyta > Pinopsida > Pinales > Pinaceae > Picea > Picea engelmannii. The sequence goes on along the minus strand of ML798753.1, from coordinate 126,249 downwards.
TTTCTCCAATGCCGATGATGCATCGACGATCGGAGATTATCTTTGTTATGTGGGAATTTTTCCTCTCGGAGTTTGTTGATACCGATGATAGGCACATGGCTCAAATTTTAAGCTATGTATACTTAGTCTAAATGTCAGGTTAACTTAGAGAAAAGGTTAATCTGTTCAACAATTCCAAACCAAACCGAATGTGATCAATGATTAAAACATAACAACAACAAAAACATGTTGATCCTTGCGTAATTGACTAAATTCTAAAAAGACAAAGTGGTACCTAAAAGAAAAATTCACAAAACTTTTAGTGTGTGTTGAGTGCTCAACAAATGGCAATTCTCTTAGCGAGAACAAAATCTATGCTCCTTCCCTCGTGCTTAGCCTATACAAATTGGTTGAGAAACCATCTGGCTTTATTATATTCCTTTTCAACAAAACCCTTTCTATCAATCTATACACAAGTTCTCGGGTTCACAAATCCAAATTTTCCTATGGGGTTTAGCTTTTCCACCCTCTTTCCTTTTAACCACAATGCATTTCCTTTCTAGAAAAGAATCGGATAGGGAATCCATTTAGTTATCATCCCTTTCATATAGTGTTGCTCCGTTGCCATCGAGCGTACATAGCCTCGACGGAGTCACCCCGACATCACAGACCTTGATCTGTTGCCAATGAGTGTCCACAGCCCCGTCGAAGTTATTTGCATACTCTTGAAGACTTTACATTCTTTTTATGGATCATATTTTTCTGGCATAAATACCGAGAGTGAGTCAGAGAGGAGGATATTTGTTTTTTGACAAGGTGAAATTGTTAAGGTGGAGCTTTTCCTAGCTATGTCCATAGGTACATGTGATTCTTTCCATCTAGCCTTCTTTCCATTTAGCGTTACCTGACCATTAGGCAAATACTTCATCGCTTCCCCCGGTAGTATGCTCACAAAGACAAATATGATTTTGAAAATTTGTATTTGCCCAACGTCTCTTATTTTGCATGTAAGTGTAGGTCAGGAGCATAGTCTCCTTCACCATATTTATTAAAATCAACCACTGCTTTACGAAACACAACTTAATTAAAAGAAAATAACAAGCAGAAAAAAGAAATAAAAAGGACTTCGAAGTCGATCTTCCCTAAACCCACACACTCATCCTGATCAAAATATATGCTAAAAAAGAAACAGAAACTCAAACAAAGCATCAAAAGACACATTTTTATTTTTATTTTTCTTAGGAGAAGTATTGTTTTAACGCCTGGCCATTCACAGGGAGGGTGTCTGATTCCCCCCTCAGATTTTCTAATTGGTATGTGCCTGCCCCGATCTTCTCAGCCGCCTAAAAAGGTTTGAGCCATACATTTTGGAACTTTGAGTGTTTTCCTTTGGATTCGTTTGCTTTATCCAACTTCTAGACTAGGTCTCCTACCTCAAAAAAAAAAATTGGGCTTTATGTTTGTCGAACCATCTTTTAACTACCTGTTGATGAGCGATGAACTTAACTTTAGCCTTTTCTCTTTCTTCATCCAACATGAGAACGGTATCAATCCTTTGTTGTAGAGCAGATGAGGGTTGACCTCTTGATGTATGGGCAAGCTGCAAAGATGGGAGATATAATCTGTTTGGAAGGATGGCTTCTTTCCCATATACCATAAAGTACAGAGAGTTTCTTATGGCTTCTTTCGGTGTTACTCTATCGGCCCATAAGGAATTATGAAGTAAATTATGCCAATTCCTCTGATTTTCAACTACTGTATCTTTTAAAATTCTCACTAGGTTTGTATTTGTTGACTCTGCCACCCCATTCCCTTGCAGATAGTAGTTTGCATAATATCCCCTTATCAAGGGTGAATTATCTCTAGAGCGTGGAAGAAAAGTAGGCAGAATTGTCAAAAACGAGAACGAAGGGCAATCCAAACCTTGTTATCAGTTGTTGTTCTAAAACTTGTATTACTACCTTTTCATTAACGTGCGTGAGAGGGATAGCCTTCGTCCATCTCGTAAAATAATCTGTAGCAGTCAAGATATATTTATGTTGTTTTGAATAATTGGGAGTAATTTTTCGTATGACGTATATTCCCCATTGCTCCAATGGTCTGGATATGGTCATCGGTTGGAGTGGAATGGCTGCTCTCTTTTCCCTACCGGTGCTCACTTGACAAGATTTACATTTCCTGGGATATGCATGAGCGTCCCCAAACAGACTAGGCCAATAATAACCAGCCCTTAATATTTTGTGAGTTGTGGTTTCTCTTGCAAAATGTCCACCTATTGGGTCGTCATGGAGTTCTTTCAGTACCTTTTCTACATCATCGTGTTCCAGACATCTAAGGAGTACTCCATCATAGTTTACGTCGAAAAGCACAAAATTTATGTGGCGATATTGAGCTGACTTTAACCTGAGAGCTCTCCTTTCTCTAGGGTTTTGGTTTTCTGGATAGGTTACATGATGCAGGAGATAAGACAAGTTTTCATACCAGGATTCTTTCCTGGGAGGTACATATAAAGCTTCGTTGCACCATAATGACCACTCATTTTCCAAAACCGAGTCTTCTATGTTGACCAGATTTTGGGCCTCAACAGCCAGTCTACACATTCCTTGACCCTTGACTATTTTGGCAGGTTTTATGTCTAGATCAAATTCATGAACGACTGTCATCCAATTTCGCCTCCTTTCTCCCATTTCTTGTTGGGTGAACAAAGATCTAACTGCGGGGTGAGGGACTATGACTTTAGTGTGATTCTTCAAGATATAGGATCTGAAATGTTTGATCGCTTTATAAATTGCGTAAGCATGTTTGTCTATAGTCGGATAGTTTAGTTCAGCTCCTTGAAGGTTAGTGATCATAAATGATATCGGTGCCTCATTGTTTTCATCATCCTTCTAGGTAAGTATTGTGGCCAAGGATTGGTCAAAAGAAAAGGTATAAAGGAAGAAATCTTTGCTGAAATCAAGGCTTTGTGGGATTGGTTATTGGGATAGTGCAGTTTTGATGTTGTTAAAATCTCCTTTCCTTTCTTCATCCCATTTAAATTATGCATCTTTGTGAATCATTTTTTGTAAAGGTTTAACAGTTTCAGCGAAGTCAGGAGTAAATTTTCTCACAAAGTTGATTTTCCCAAAGAAGGATTGCATGGCCTTTTTATTGTGAGGCAAGGGGAGTTGAGATCGCTTTTATCCGCTCAGGGTCGATGTTAATTCCTCCTTGAGATATGATATGATCTAATAGTTTTCCTTCCTTTACAACAAATATGGTTTTCTTAGGGTTCAATAATATTCCATACTTCCTACACCTTTCAAAAATCTGAATCAAATGTTGAATGCGGTCTTCCTTGTTTTCAGAATACACTGTTACATCATCTAAATAGACTACCACACACTTGTTAATTTCTCCCCGAAAAGCCACGTCCATGGCCCTCTGGAAGGTTGCTCATGCGTTAATCAAACTGAAGGTCATGCGTTTATAAGCAAAGGTTCCCCACTTGGTCCAGAAGGTAGTTTTTAATCGATAATTTTCGAAAACCAGAACCTGGTTATATCCTGAGAAACTGTTTAGGAGGGAAAAGATTTCAGAGTCAGATATTGGCAGCAAGAGTTGTTCCATGGGTGGGACTGGATAGTTATCTTTTTTCAATGCTTTGTTAAGGTTTATGAAATACACACACAGATGAATCTGCCCTTACTTATTTCTGACATGCACAAGATTGGCTACCCAGGCAGAGTGTCTTACCTGAAAGATAATCTTGGCATCCAATAATTTATTCAGCTCTTGATACATCAAAGGTTCTAGAGATGGATGGTACTTCCTAAGCTTTTGTTGGAAGGGTTTTACTCTAGACTTTAACGGAACTATGTGTTAGATAATGCGAGTATCATAAATTTTCAATTCTCGGTAGGACCAAGCAAATACATCTTGATATTCTTTAAAGAGTTCGAGATAAGTGTTCATGTCTTCCTTGGACATTGTCTTACCTAAATTGACATTCTTGGGGTTCTCAGGGGTTGCTAGGTTTATAGTTTCATATATAGGACATGGGCTCCCTATTTTTTCATTCCTTGGCCCTCTAAATCTTTCCCTTAGGTCAAAAAGGTTCTCCAGATTGGCCACTCCTTTTGGTATCATGTGAAACTTTGGTTTGTCATTAGAGTGATATGTTTTGTTCTTCTTTTCGTGGAGATTTGATTATGTGAGTAGTTCTTGGAATATTTCATCATCAATGGCCAAATCCCTAAAATTCTCATGATTAGTTAGGAAATCTACAATCTGTTCATCCCCCTAAAAGACTTTCTTGTTAGAAATGTTGTTAGGTATCAAAGGTTTCAAGAGAAGTTACAATGCGAACCTCGAGGCTTCATAGTCTTCTAAAGGAGATAATCTTGAGGCCACAGTAGCTATAGCATCAGTAAGGGTATTTTGCATTCTGGGAACAATAGTAATGTTGAAGGCCTCCAAATTGTCTATTAGTCTCTACACCTCTTACTGGTAATTTCTTAAGTGAGGTGAATTGTAATGGATAGTATTCTTCACTTGCCTAACGATAATTTTGGAGTCTCCAAAAACTTTCAATTCCTTGACATTTAGATCGATGGATTTCTTTAGTCCCTGAACTAGAGCTTCATATTCAGCAATGTTATTAGTGCATTCAAATTCTAATATGCAGGATAAGAAGTTTTGTTTCCCCTTTGGGTCAATGAGGATACATCCTGCTCCCGACCCTTCTTGTGATTTAGAACCATCAAAGTACAACGTCCAAATTTGTGGCGGGGGGGATTACTAACTTCTTCATGTCTAGCTATTTTTTCACTTTCATCCTCCTCATCTATTACTCTTGTCGGAGAATCTTGACAAATTATGATTTCTTATGTGGCTGCTAGTAAGTCTACTTGAAAGGTCATTTATTATTTTTTAGTGGGAGGTACGTCAGACAAGTGAGGAGCGAAATTACCGAAATCGGAATCACACGAGTAGTTTCCTAAAATAGGGAACTCTGTCGACGAGGGTTCATTGGGAGTCTCTAAATTGGTGACAGTATGTTTGAGATATATTTCTCTGTTAATCCTGATCATGTTTGTATATCCTTTTAATGGAAACCAAAGGTGAGCCTAGTCGGTACTAAAGTATCCATTAATTTCTCAGACCAATCTCGACTAAGTAGCAGTGCATAGGCCTCCGAGATGCCTATTGTGATTATGTCAATTACTTGAACAAATTTTGGGTGTTGAGCAATTTTGATCATGGCATATTTAAGTTCCCCAATGACATTTACATGAGTCCTATCTAGTTGTATAACGTGCTTATTACTTTTGAGTGGGGTTACATTCAATTTCTTGTAGATTGACAATGGCATGACATTTGAAGATGCCCCTGAATCGACTAGAAAATTATGTAGATTTCTGTTAAAAACCTCAAACATCAAAAGGAAAGAAGGAACAAAAGGCCTTCCTCTTTTGTCTAAAGAACAAGCATTCACACTTGGCTTATTCGTTAAATCTGTAGGAGATGGGACCTTACTTTGATCAGTGCTTGTCATAGGAGTATCTATTGATTTTAAGGCTTCTAACAAAAAATCCTTTTGTTGAGGGATCCTACACATGTCCATGACAAACACATTAGCCTTCATCTTCTTTAAGTCTTCTACCACATTGTCGTCTAGTTTAGGAGCTTCACGTGTGTGTATATTTGTGGGGTTTCTTTGGGGAGAAAATAGCGGTTTGGCTTGATCGATCACTCGTTTCCCTCTAGATAACTGAGTAGTGGTGGGATTACTTTGGACAAGTTGACTTGTACCTCACGTCTGTACAGCTATAACTTCAGCGAGGGGTCCTCACACTTCAATGATGTCGTTGAAAGGCATCAGGTGGTTGGAATCCCATAACAGCATGGCTATCTCTTTCGGTGTATCTTGAATTTCTTGATCGATGGAATTTATTGCCGAGCTACTGGGTGGTTCGGTTAGAGAGAATTCATCTAAGAATAGATTATCCATTAGATTCATAACATGCACCCATTGAGGGGAGTCCCTTTCTGAATGGTTTTCTTGGTGACAAGTGCAGAAAGAGTCAGATGCTACGTTCCCTAAGTCGACGTTTAGGTTAGTTGGAGGAGGTTCTATAGCTTTGAAGGGTGGATTTCTTTTTAAAAAGGGTTTATAAGGTCTTTGATTTTGGTTTCCCTCCCTAGCACTCCTTTTCATATCTACAATCTTGTTGAAGATTTTTTGATCATCCGTTGTAGGTTTTCTAGATCCCCTCCTTCTTTATCATGACCTTGTTCTATTTGTTTTCTCGGGGGTCTTGTTAACAAAATTCATGTCTTAGGTAGAGGTTGGGTTTCCTTTTTTATTAATGAGATTTGACCTTCTTTGCACCCTTTCATTTTAAATTCAATCGTTTTAGCTTCTTTGAAATTTTCGGCTAGAGTATGTTTGGTAGCCATTTTTATGAACATGGAAATAGAAGTTGGGAGAGCATTAGCGTATACTTCAATTTGCAACTCCTGGGTAGGTTTAGCCTCGTGTTGGAATTTGTTGAAAATGGTGGTGAACATTTAGTTGAAATATTTAACCTTTTCTTTTGGACTCATAGTGGCGGCGAAAAGTCCAGCCATTAAAGATCCTATGGTAGTTTCTTTGGCAAATTTGTCCAAGAAATCCTTTTGAAACTTTGTCCAGCTAGTTATGGAACCAACTGGCAGGTTGAAATACCAAGTCGAGGCTGAATTTTCAAAGATAGAAGGAAAAATCCTACACACTACATCTTCGTGTTGCACATTCATCAATATTATAGCTAATATGAACTTCTTAATATCGTCCTAAGGAAATCCGAAGGTTTCGGGGTCAAATTTAGGAAATAATTTTTCTAGATGTCTCGGTAGGTTATGCACCTGTCCTGGGATTGTCAAAGCATCTTTTTCCAACCATGGTTGATTGTCTTGAGGTTGATTTCCCCCTTCTCCATTGTTATCATTATTATCCTCAATGTCTTCTGATTCAGAACCTGAGCGATCTGAGTTAGACCCTTCCTCTTCAAATTCAAAATCATCAGGTTCAGAGTAGTTACCAACTGGTGTTTCGGGTATCAGATTAAGGGTTTGTTCTATCTCTGTAAGGGAAAAATCTATCAAGTCTTCTACCATGTGAACAAATACCTGGTCAGGGGAAACAACCGGTCTGCTTGTTTTTTTTCTTTGAGGAATTAAAGGAGCTAAAGGTAACACTCTGATCTACCGAGTGTAAGCTCTAGTGATTCTTCTGAACTTATTTAACTCTTTGTGGGGAAGAGCATAAGGTATTTCAGGGTACAGGTGTTCTTCCTCTTCGTGTTGAGGTGAGTTACTCGTATCGGGAGTACTCTCTGTATGTGGGTTGTCTTGAGAGTGACTAGTCATGCATGTGGATTGTTTGAATCTATAAGCTTTATGGAATATTTTATCAGAAATATTGTTAGCCATGAATTCATTCGGGCCCTCCTTCTAGCGCCAATTCTGTTGAGGGGCCCAAGTTCCCTTTAATTCAACAACATGAACCAAACCCGCTTAAGAGTCCCAATTAGACTCGTAAGCGTTTGATGAGTGGTAAGGTTCTCCATATTCGTGATCTGGCTGGAATTATCAATGGGCTTTAATCGTGATTGACATATATGTATTTTCTGTTAAGCCTTTCCTCAGCCTATGCAGTTTTGTTTTTGGTTGTTTTCTAACGTTTAAAACAAAAGAAAGACAGAGCTTTAAACTAGATGACAGAGGGAAGCTAACTATGTGTTGGGGGGAGGCTGGGTTGGAGGTTAACCTTTATGCCTTAGCATGCAGACGAAGAAGATCTAAACTACTTCAAACTAGCATTAATACCATTTTTATTAGTAGACATTCAACATTGTCTAAGATAACAGTTATAGAAAGAACATATATATGTGACAAGAAGTTAGCACAAGAAAAAATTAATTTTCAATGCTCTGTTATCAATCACAAGTTAACACAATCGATTTATATTCATCAACTATAATAAAAGAATTGTTGCATCATTATAAGATAACTTTAAATAACAGATAAAACAACTCTTACTCAATACAACAACAAATATTGAATCCGAAGACAAAGATATTCCCCCTCAACCCAATCGCATTCACACCTTAGATGATAGAAGTGTCTTTGGTTCTAATAAAAAAAAAAAAAAAATCTCTCCAAAACCATCGACCCGACGCTCATACAAAAGATGCTTATTTATCACATATGTGGAGGCCCTCGACCAGTGTGGAACTAAGGCTTAGCTCTACACATCGGTTGTAAAACAACTTATTAACTTAACTAAAACACATTGTCGGAGTATGTTAGTGAATAATTTGAACTTGACTTCCAAAAAGGAGTCGTTCTTATCACACAAAAAAGACCACTTATTATGTCTGAATTTAAAAGAGCTTTGCAATTGACCAATTAAAAACTGATACTAGCACTGAAGCTAGACTGATGTGCATGCTAAGGTGAACTGAGATTTGGTAGGAAATGATTGCGAGTGACAAAATTGTGTTATGTATCGAGCATTGGCATGCAGCGCCTTGTTGGAGGCCACTAGGAGATAGCTGGATGTTGGTCGTGTTTTTCCCCACTTATCTCTTTGAGGAAAGAAGCAAGTCATCTTGCATTTTCCAGATTCTCTGATATTCTTTCTGCAGTCTGAATGTGTAGTATCCCCAATTCTGGTTTGGCGCCCCTTTTTAAACATTTCAAAATGTGCAATAAATGTGGGTGAGCCACTTCAGAAATCCGACGTTTAGGGATTTGGAGCAAAGAATATTCATATCTATCAGAGGCCCGAACTCTCAGAATCATTAACCACCACTTATTGCTAATTAACCCAGGATTTATCCTTAAACATTTGGTGTTTTGACACTTTGGAAATTCAGTGTTTCAGGAGATGTGAATGCTAGGTTTGAGAATCTCCCGGAGTTACAATGTTTAGGAGTGACGTATCAGTTCAAAACCCACTTCTGGTCTTTGGGGCTCCGACACTTCAGAGGTTCGGGGAAGCTTGCTTTGAGTTGAAATTCCCCAGAGTGCTAAGTTCCCGGAGTGACGTGGTGGCCTGACGTCATATTGCTGATGTGTCACAAAATTAAGGGTGACATGTGTCACTTGAAATAGTACAGATGACGGACCCAAATATGCTTAAAATGAGTGCCACGTGTCATGTTAGGAGAATTCCATGCCTCATGATAGAAGAGTGCCACGTGTCTCAACTGATGGATGCCATGCGTCTCTGGCTTTTTGAGGTTTGGGAGTTCTTGAATGCAAAGTTTGGATACCACCCGAAGGGCTGAACTCGCGAAGTGATTAGCCAATGCTTATCACTAATTAACCCCAGATTAAGCCATGTTTAACATTTAAATATTTTGGGACTTCGGGGGCTCCGGTGCTTTGGGGCTTCGGAGGTCTGCATTTGTTGTGAATTAAAATCCCTCGGACTGATAATCTCCTGGAGCTGACGTGGTGACATGACGTCATTGTTGTTGATGTGTTTGCATGACAGAGAGTGACATGTGTTACCCAGAAATGGGTAGATGACGTAACCCAAATGACCTGAAATGAGTGCCATGTTTCAACATTGATGGATTCCACGTGACTCCGATGTTTCGACATTTGAGATTTTTTGAGTGCTAAGTGTGGAGATTTCACAGATGGCTAATCTTGTGAAGCAATGCGGCGGTTCGACATTCGAGAGTTTTTGACAAAGATGACCTCGGACGTTTCAGCATTCGGGAGTTGCAGAGTGAGGTTTGTGTAACTCTGCGATTAAACCTCGCGCATTTATGGAACCTCGAATGTATAAGAGTCATTGATCTGATCGACCTGTTGGATCTTTACCGTTGAAAATTTACCCTGTTTGTGTTCACAATCCAGGCCCGAAAATGACTGCTCTGAATTGTTGTGTTTTGTTCACGGGCGTTCCCTGTGCATACAAAATGGCTTGGTCAACCTGTTGTGAGCTCAATCAATGGCAAGCACGATGACAAGTATTTCGAACCAAATCAAGACATGTAATTATCCTTCAAGAAAAACAGAAACAAAATGTGCAAACACTCAATCAAGAAAGAAAATGATAGAAACCAAGTCATTTAGAGAGGGAAATTGACTCAACCAAACAAAAGGGGAATGATTTTCAAGAAGGTATAGGGAAAATGAGGCAGGAGGGGCAGAGGTGCATACTTAGGTATCAACATCGAGGATAAGAAGAATCGCATTGTTAGTCTCTAATTTTGTCTTGGTTTAGTGAGAAACCTTTGTCCTAAACCCTCCTTACCCATTCCTCATTTTCCGTTTTCAGTTGTTTTCCATTTTTAGATTTTGGTATTTCGTGGTTTGCATTATAGTCTTTGATGATTTGTTTAAGTTTGATTTTGAAAAGACATTGTTTAAAATTGAGGTGTCTCCTTTTATGACGTTTGAATTTCAAAATTTCAAGTTGTCAAATGCGCTACGGGAATAAGCTTATTCCCATAGCGCCAAATAATCATGCCATAACTTGCGCCTGCCATCCCGATTTAGTTATGATGACATGATTCATGAATTGAGAATTTGTATCCTCCCACGAAAGCTTGGCAATCATTTCCAAATCCATCGGTTTCAGAATATAATTGTTATGTACGCGCAGAGGGTTCATTTCAAAATCACTTGTTGCTTGATGATCATTATATGTTACCTGTTCGAGTTGGCTTAGTTCAGGCTTGCAGGGAGAAATGCAGGTATCCATTCAAAGCAACATGATACACTAACAAGTGCAGGTGGTGAATTTGGTACCCGAGGACGACGGTTGCAAAATTGGGTTTAATGGCGTCAAAGAGGAGCGGACAGGTTGCCAGAATAGAACCAGAAGGTGCCGAACTTCTTGAAGCCTATCCTCAGATGGCCCAAAGGTTCAGGGACGCTGGGTGGTTTGAGTTTCTCACCACATTTCAGGGTTATGATGAGCAGGTTTCCATGGAATTCGCTCTGAACTTCAATGGTCCCGAAGTTGAAAAATTGGAGATCCAGAGAAACTTTTTGTGGAGCTTATTGTAAAAGACATTCATGTTCAATTGACACTCAATAGCAAAGGCATATGGATGGTTAGACCTTCTTTTTTCTACTCTGTTATTTCATTCTTCATGCTTGAATTTATTATTCAGATTGCAATGCTTTTTTATTCTTGAATGTTAATTTATACAGTGAAGATTTTGCTGTAGACATAATTTTCAAGTAATGATGTCAAGTTGATACACTTGTTTCTTTATAATATATTGAGACGAAAACTCTTGTGAAGTTGACAAATTGAAGACTTCACTTTCCTTTTTCTTAAATTGGTTTAATCCATCTATGCATCTACCTATTATTCAGTCAGTGGGATATGCTATGTTTTTATCTTGATTTTCATGTCATGTTGTAATCTTGACCCAGTTTTCAACCACTCTAAAAAAAAACAAAATCATAAAACCTTAAAAATACTTTGCAATAAACGAATGATGCCCTAGCTTGCCCTCTCACAGTCAAGTGCAACTTTAGGGACTAACATTTTTGGCGCCGTTGCCGGGGATGAAGAAACGAAGATATCTTCCCTGGGGAAACGACAAGTTTAGATTCAAATCTTGATGGTGAACGAGATTTTGGACATTTTCTAAGACTGTGATTATTCACCTGGTGACTCCTTTGTGGTAATTCTGGCTCCTAAAAAAGAAGGGAAAGGACCTAAAATTCCTCAAAATCCTCCACCATCAAATAAGAGACCAGTAACAAGGAAAAATCCAGATCTCGAGCTTGTAGCAGCAGTGCCAGATCCTGAAAAAATACTAAGAAAACCTAAAGTTCTTCCTGGTCAGTCTTCACTTTCAAAAGGGAAGTTATCTTCAGAAAATTCTCAGGCAGAGTCTTCTGAAATCATCAAAACCCAAGCAAATGAAGATTTGAAACCCGAAAGTGAAATTAAGCCTGTTGTTGAGTCTGGAATAGTTTCATTCCCTACAAACGTTTCAGAGTTAAATCCAAAACAAAAGAAGTTGCTTATTGAACTCATTAAACAGGAATATCCAGACTTGTTACCTGAAACTGGAAATTTGAAGATTCCCAGCACAGGTGTTAAGAGTGAAACATAGACTTCTTTGTCATCTTGTGAATCTTTCTCATCTAAGGATTTTGGATCACATTATTGTTATTTTGATAATCCTCTGTTTCTCAGTCCATTAGCTGATCATAGTCCAGAAGAGAAATCTCCATCTGTTGAAAGACAGGGTTCAGGGACAGTACATAAGAGTTGTAATATACAAGGGATTTTTTCACCTGCAGCATCACCAATCTTGCTCACTCCCAAATCTCTAAACACAGCTAATATGGCCGCAGACAGAATGGACCAAATAGTTGCAGCTAGGTATGCTCCCCTGGTACTTCCACAAGTCATGTATGCTTTTCCACCAAATGATTATATGAGATATTTGCACAGATTTAATGGAGATGGATCAGTTACTGCTGAAGAGCATTTGAGTTTGTTTTATAGTTTTGCAGACAATTTCAATGTAGAGCATGATGATGTGTGGATGAGATTATTCGTACAGAGTTTAAATGGGGAAGCAAGAAAGTGGTTCAGGAGTTTGCCTGCTAATTCAATAGCTGATATTGTAGCTTTAGATGAGGCCTTTCTCAATCAATGGGCAGATAAAAAAGACTTTCAATACAACATTACTGAATTTGGTGCTTTGAGGAGGAAACAAGGTGAATCAATACCTGATTTTACCAAAAGGTTCAACCTGATGTATGGTAAAATTCCAGGGGAGATAAACCCTTTAGAGACATCAACTAAAATCACTTTTGCCAATGCATTCGATGCCGACTTTTCCTTGTTGCTTAGGGAAAGAAGAGCCACTACCCTCAGCCTAATGCAAGATGCAGCTATTGAGGTAGAATCAAACATATTAACAACAGACAAATTGAAGTCTAGAAGTGACAAAGATAGAAAAAAGCAAAAGGAAGAGTTGCCTTCATCTTCTAATTCAGCATCCGATATTAAAATGGATGAAATGACTAATATGTTGAAAAATTTGACATCTGAGATGGCAAGGTTGAAGATGGAACAAAAACAACCCAATAGACCTGTACAGGAGGGCGGTTACAGAAATCCAAATCAGTTCAGGAGACCAAACAATGTACCTCAAATTTTACCAAGAGAAAGAAAAAATCAAGATGACCAAAAGGTGTTACTTCCTTTTCAGAATAATGCAGTAGATGGGGAGTAAGATAAGGATGGTACAGAAGAATACCCGACAGTTCATTCGAATGATTCTGAATCATCTCCTCTACATGTGACACAGTAGGAATATGAAGATGCTTTAATTGCAAATCAGTTTGAGGAAGGGGATGGAGAGGAGATTGTCCAGCATGAACCTACAGGGAAAAAATACAATCTCAGATCTGGTTCCCAGGCATCTAAAGCAGATATACCTATTTCTACAAAGAAAGCTAGTACTCCAGTTAAGACAGGGGCAATCAAAGGTGTTCCCAATGTCCAAGCTGATCATTCATTGAAGCAACCTGTTAAGGATAGCACTGCTGACATAAGGGAACCAGATAAAAATGTTCATGTTTTTAATTCAGAACATGAAATCAACAAAATCAAGATTCCAGTACCATTATTAGAACTCTTGAAGACAAAACCATTCAAAAAAACTGTCCTTAAGGTTCTAGAAGCTCTAGCTCATGTCACCTTCTCAGATACAGTCAACCTTGAAGATGAAAACCCTGCCATTACTATTGGACCTCACATTGAAGATAGAATTGATGCCTCTCCACCCTTTTACATTTCACTAAATATCCATGACAAGATATTGCATAATTTCTTAATGGATTCTGGTGCTTCGCATAATGTCATGCCTAAGGTGGTTATGGAAGAATTAGGGTTGGACATTACTAGACCATATCATGATCTATATTCTTTTGATTCCAAGAAAGTCAAATGTCTTTGACTTATGAAAGATGTGGTTGTAACTCTTTCCCAATTACCTATGAAGAGTGTGGTATTAGATGTTATCGTGGCTGACATACCACCAAAATTTGGGATGCTTCTTTCAAGATCTTGGGCTAAAAAGGTAGGTGGCACTCTGCAGATGGACCTTAGATATGCAGCCATACCTGTTTTTGGTGGCAAACAACGAAGATTATACAGAGAAATCAAATTGTCTTATTCGGTAAGTGATCACGATAATCCCACTAATCATCCTATATATGATGTAGAAGATGATCTGGGTTCTTCTATCTTTCATATGGATGAGGAATCGACAGAAGTATCAGTCAGAAAGTCAATAACTACAGTAGGAGATAGTGAAGACCATTTTGTTTGGAAAATGTATTTTGATGGGGCTTGTTCTAAAGAAGGTTCTGGAGCTAGTATTGTCTTCATTTCCCCTACCAAGGAGGTTATTCCAATGTCATATAAACTTGAATTTGACACCACTAATAACATCAATGAGTATGAAGCTTTGTTGTTAGGTTTGCAAGATGCAAGAGATATGGGAATAAATAAGTTGTCTGTTTTTAGAGACTCCGAACTTATTGTTCACCAGGTTAGAAACATATATCAAACAAAACAACAAAGATTGAAACAATACAGAAATGAGGTGTGGGATTATGTGGATAATTTCTTCTTGGCATTCAATATTACTTTTGTTCACAAGGATTTAAATCAGCAGGCTGACTCTTTAGCATTTGCAGCAAGCAACTTTAAAACTCCGATGTTTCCTAATCTAAAGTTTCAAATTAAAGTCAGACACAGACCCTCAATTCCGGATAATATAAAACATTAGCAGGTTTTTAAAGACGATGAGGAAATTCAGAGATTTTTGAAAACCATTGAAGAATTTTCTAACATTTCAATTGATCAAGATGACGAAGATGCAAAAGCAGAAATACACACTGCAGAAGTTCTTCAAGATACTATTGCTGGTCACAAGATCATCGAATTGAAGACAAACCATTTGCCTAAGGGTTTGGTTCCATTAGAAAGGTTGTTCGATCATAATGATGTCTCCAAGAAGGCTGTTATCCAAACAAAAGAAACAGATGTGGAAGACTGTGACATTAGTTCGGATGCAAATCCCAGGTTGGTAAAGGTATCCAGGAAACTGTCACAAAAACAGAAGGAAGCATATATTGAATTAATGAAACAATATTCAGATATATTTGCCTGGTCTTATGAAGATCTGAAAGTGTTTGATACAGAGATTATTTCGCACAAAATTCCTCTGAAACCTGGATCAAAACCTGTAAAGCAGAAATTCAGGCAATTCAATCCTTTACTGTTACCAATAATAGAAAAGGAGTTGAAGAGGCTGCTAGAAGCAAAAATCATAGTGCCACTGAGATACTCAGAATGGGTAGCAAACCTTGTGCCCGTCAGGAAAAAGAACAGAGAAATAAGGCTCTATGTAGATTTCTGGAATCTAAACAGGTGTTCTCTAAAAGACAATTATCCATTACCAAAAATGGATTATATCTTACAAAAGGTTGTCGGCGCAAAGATAATTTCTATGCTTGATGGATATTCAGGGTACAATCAAATATCAGTAATGGAAGAAGACAAAAAGAAAACAACTTTTACCACTCCCTGGGGCACCTTTATGTACGAAAAGATGCCTTTTGGGTTGATGAACGTTGGAGCTACATTTCAAAGGGCTATGAACATCGCTTTCATTGGCGAGAAAGACAGGTTTGTGGTTATTTACCTTGATGACATCACTATATTTTCAGTGTCAGATGAAGAACATTTACAACACTTGAAGCAGACCTTTGAGAAATGCAGGAAGTACGGCATATAACTTAATCCCAAAAAATCACATTTTGCCATGGAGGAAGGAAAGCTTCTTGGACACATCGTTTCGCCTGGAGGAATTAAAATATATCTGGAAAGAGTAAATGTTATTCAGCTAATCGACATTCCGAGAAATAAAAAGTCAATTCAGTCCTTCATTGGTAAGATTAATATTTTAAGGAGGTTTATACCTAACTTTGCAGAAATTGTCAAATACATCATTGACATGTTGAAAAAGGATGCAGAAATTAAGTGGATACCGAAGGCGAGAGAATCCTTCGAAAGGATCAAACAGGCTATTGTTCAGGCACCCGTTCTAATTAGCCCAGATTTTTCTAAAGAGTTCATGATTTTCTCATTTGCATCAGAAAATACCATAGTTGTTGTTCTTCTGCAAAGAAATGAGCAAGGCCACAAGCAACCTATCTCCTTCTTTAGCAAAACCCTCAGGGACTCTGAATTGAAGTATGATCTAATAGAAAAACAGGCCTATGCCTTAGTGAAGGCCTTAAAATCTTTCAGAGTGTATATTCTTCAATCAAAAATTACTGCTTATGTCCCAAGCAGTGCAGTCAAAGAAATATTGGTTCAACCTGATTGTAAAGGTAAGGGGGGGAAATGGATAACCAAAATCCTGGAATACGATCTCACCACAAAGCCTACTCAGCTGATAAAGGGACAAGGCCTTGCCAAATTAATGACAGAATCCAATTGCAAAGCAATTGGATTATACCATCTTTCAGACATGACACAAGACTCTTCTATCCAGATTGAAGAAATTGATTTACAAATAAACAACAAGTATGTTTCTTCAGAATGGTACAAAGACATTGTATTTTTTCTGCTGAATTTTCAATCTCCCCCAGAGTTGGATAAATCAAAATACAGATCATTAAAGTTGAGAGCTGTAAAATATTGTATTGTTGGTCAGACTCTGTTTTGGAAAGATCCCAACGGTTTCTGTTGAGATGTGTGGACGAAAAGGAGGCTAAACAAATCTTTCAAGATCTGCATCATGGTGTCTGCAGAGGTCATCATCATTGGAAGGCTACTGCCTTCAAAATTCTTAGAGCAGGCTATTACTGGCAAGTTCTATTCTCAAATATTTTTGCTCAGGTCAGGGCATGTGAACCTTGTCAGAAATTTACCGAGAAGTAGAAACTTATATCTCTGCCTCTGAAACCAATTATTGCCCACGGACCGTTCCAACAGTGGGGATTAGATTTCATTGGAGAGATTAATCCCACCTCATTAGGACAACATAGATGGATTCTTACGGCCACCAATTATTTTACAAAGTGGATAGAAGCAATTCCGACTCGAAATACTACAGACAAGGTAATCATGGAATTTCTAGAGGGATATATTTTTTCCAAGTTTGGCTGTCCTAAAAAACTGGTCACTGATAATGCACAGGTTTTTAAGTCGAATTCCATGCTTGAATTCTGCAATAAATACAATATCAAATTGGTTCATTCTACTCCCTACTATCCCCAGGGGAACGGATTGGTTGAATCTTCCAATAAGACACTGGTAAGGATTATCAAAAGGTTGCTGGCAGGAAATAAAAAAGCATAGGATTCCAAGTTAAAGTTTGCTCTATGGGCCGATTGCATCAACAACAAGAAAGCTATTGGGACATCTCCCTTCCAGATGGTATATGGGACATAAGTTATCCTTCCAACTCAATTGGCCCTGCCAGTCTTGAAGTTTCTGCAAGAAGAACAGGAAGAACCCAATGACGTCCAAAGAAGAATTTTTCAGCTCATTGAAGTTCAGTAGGCCAGAGAACAGGTTAACCAGAAAGCTGCTGCTCATCAGAACAAAATCAAGGCTACATTTGATAAAGGAACTAAGAAAGATGTTTTCAATGAAGGGGATTTAGTGTTGAGATGGGACACCAGGAGAGAAGATAAAGCAAAACACAGAAAGTTTGATAATCTATGGTATGGTCCTTTCAAGATAACCAAGGTAATGAACAATAACACTTTTCTCCTACATAATTTAGACAACACTAAAATTTTTGGGGGCCCAGTGAATGGGAGGTTCTTGAAGCATTATTTCATCTAAAGGCTCGTCAGGTTAGAGTTAGTACAATAGGTCTCCTTTCAATAAAGACTCCATATACCCAATGGACTTGTTTTTACAGTTTTGCTGAGATTAAAAGATAGACAGACGCAGGGGAATCAATGAATTAGAGATAAAGGAAAGGCAATGGTCTACAGTTCTTGGAGTTTAGTATCAAAACTCCATCCCCAGAAGGAGCCAATGTTAGTCTCTAATTTTGTGTTGGTTTAGTGAGAAACCCTTGTCCTAAACCCTCCTTACCCATTCCTCATTTTCCGTTTTCAGTTGTTTTCCATTTTTATATTTTGGTATTTCGTGGTTTGCATTATAGTCTTTGATGATTTATTTAAGTTTGATTTTGAAAAGACATTGTTTAAAATTGAGGTGTCTCCTTTTATGCCATTTGAATTTCAAAATTTCAAGTTGTCAAACGCGCTACGGGAATAAGCTTATTCCCGTAGCGCCAAATAATCATGCCATAACTTGCGCCTGCCATCCCGATTTAGTTATGATGACATGATTCATGAATTGAGAATTCGTATCCTCCCACGAAAGCTTGGCAATCATTTCCAAATCCATTGGTTTCATAATATAATTGCTATGTACGTGCACAGGGTTCATTTCAAAATCACCTGTTGCTTGATGATCATTATATGTTACCTGTTCAAGTTGGCTTAATTCAGGCTTGCAGGGAGAAATGCAGGTATCCATTCAAAGCAACATGATACACTAACAAGTGCAGGTGGTGAATTTGGTACCCGAGGACGACGGTTGCAGAATTGGGTTTAATGGCGCCAAAGAGGAGCGGACAGGTTGCCAGAATAGAACCAGAAGGTGCTGAACTTCTTGAAGCCTATCCTCAGATGGCCCAAAGGTTCAGGGACGCTGGGTGGTTTGAGTTTCTCACCACATTTCAGGGTTATGATGAGCAGGTTTCCATGGAATTCGCTCTGAACTTCGATGGTCATGAAGTCAAAAAATTGGAGATCCAGAGAAACTTTTTGTGGAGCTTATTGTAAAAGACATTTATGTTCAATTGACACTCAATAGCAAAGGCATATGGATGGTTAGACCTTCTTTTTTCTACTCTGTTATTTCATTTTTCATGCTTGAATTTATTATTCAGATTGCAATGCTTTTTTTATTCTTGAACGTTAATTTATACATTGAAGATTTTGCTGTAGAGATAATTTTCAAGTAATGATGTCAAGTTGATACCCTTGTTTCTTTATAATATATTGAGACGAAAACTACTGTGAAGTTGACAAATTGAAGACTTCACTTTCCTTTTTCTTAAATTGGTTTAATCCATCTATGTATCTACCTATTATTTAGTCAATGGGATATGCTATGTTTTTATCTTGATTTTCATGTCATGCTGTAATCTTGACCCAGTTTTCAACCACTCTAAAAAACAAAAAAATCATAAAACCTTAAAAATACTTTGCAATAAACGAATGATGCCCTAGCTTGCCCTCTCACAGTCAAGTGCAACTTTAGGGACTAACACGCGGATCGACCATGCTTATCGGCGTCGGCAGATAAAGGTTCGAACTAAAACCAAGAGTTCAATGTCCAAGCAATCAATCGATAGTTAAAGAGTGTATCGGCGTTGACGGATTATCTTTGACGTTATTTCGTTGGCACCTATACGAAAAAGTTTTGATGCCGACCCAAAATTGCCCCACGGTGCTGACGTGGAGATGCTGACATGGAAATATATATATGACACGGGGGACATCAAAATATGACATGGATAATGCCTAAGAAATACAAACTGTATACGCGGAAAATACGTGGCAGTTAATTTGACCTCTGGGGCGTGAGGAGCGTTTCTTTTTGGCGTTGGGGATTCTCTTTTGACACGGGTTAACGTTTCCTTTCCCCTCTTCGCCAATGTCGGCGGTATGCCGGCAATTGTGGTTGCCTATGTCGACAGTTTAAATTTCTGATCAGCTGATGCCGATGGTATATTGACGATTTTTAGAAAACGTTTCACAGGCCAGAATCAACAATCGGTGCGCCCTTCCCCCCATTTCTCCGATGTCGATGATGCATCAACAATTATCATTGTTATGTGGGCATTTTGCCTCTCAGAGTTAGTCGATACTGATGATAGGCGCGTGGCTCAAATTTTAAGTTGCATATACTTAGTTAAAATGCCAGGTTTACTTAGAGAAAAGGTCAATATGTTCAACAATTCCAAACCAAACTGAATTTGATCGATGATTAAAACATAACAACAAGAAAAACTCGTTGATCCCTGCACAACTAACTAAATTCAGGAAAGACAAAGTGGTACCCAAAAGAAAAATTCACAAAACTTTTAGGGTGTGTTGAGTGCTCAACATTAGCATAATTAATTTACCCAGAAAAGTCAATATGAACTTGATTATAATTGCTCAAGGAAGAGACCAAGAAGATCCCAAGAGGGATAGATTGTTGAAGCAAGGAAAGAGAAAAGATGGAATGCTTTTCTCACTTTAAAACTTTGATGTATGAGGCAGAGGTGAATACGATAAAAAGAACAACTGTGAAAACAAGCACAGTCAGTAAACAACCGTGAATGATTTTGGTTAAATCCTTGAATTTGGAAAGGCAGAGAGGCCTCGAGAATAGTTCAGTGAAACTGAAAATTCCAGATTGTGTAGAAGGAGTTGGACAAGGGAAGAATCCCTTGACTCCTTCTTTGTTGTTATTAAGTTTCTTTAGTATGAGAGACTTATATGTTGTTGCATGTGAATATTTTGGCATGAGAATTTTGATAGTTGTATGATCATAGAGATAGCTGGAAAAATTGATTGTCTTTGCACTCATGAAAACAGTGAGGGCAATGAGATGAATGCATAAATATATGCTAAGACATATCTGAAAATGTTTTGTTGAATTAAATACTATGGAACATCCATTTTGGACTTGACATAACAGCTGACATGATTTTGAGTGTGATGATGCATGTTATGTGTAGCAAATAATTGGAGTTTTGGGGGAAAGGACAACTGCCAATGGTGGATGTCCTCAAGCAAGAGGAGAAATGAAAGAAAGGTTGTTGATAAAAGAGAGTTGTGAAAGGGAATTTAGAAGTCCCCAGGAAGCACCACTAATGAGGTAATATCGAAGAAGTTGTTGGCATCCAGAACATGCATAAATATTTCATGCCATGTGACCTGAGAAGTAAGAGGGGTTTGGTTAATAATCCCTTCTAAAATAGTCCATGTTTTGATATTATGCATGGGATACAAATGGTTTTCGTATGCCATTGATACCCAAGTAGGGTATGATTTAGGAAGAGGAATCGAATGATGGAGGTGTGAACCTCTGACAGCCAAGGTTGATTGAAATCCTTGGAAGAATTCATGAACAAATATATGTCGTGAACACATTGCCCAATCCAGGAGTGATTGGGAACAAAAGTGCTCATTAGAAACATGTTGATGTAATTCATTGAGGTGATGCATGTGGTAAGAGAGTGGGCATATATAGGACTGCCCATTGTGGAAGAAGTATCTTCCATTGCTCTATAGAGTTGTACGATGGTAAAGAGAGAAATTAGGCGATCCTAAGTGTTGGTACCCTAACTATTGGTGAAGAAGAATGCCTGAATTCATTTAGGTGAAACCTTCAGTTTCATGTTATGATTTGAGGTTGTGATAAGTTCAGAGCAAAAATTACAGTTTTTTTGTAATAATGAATGTGGACAAAAAATCCATGTGGTGAGAAGTTGGTTGAATTCCAATGCATCGCGACAAGAGTGCACAACATGAAAAGTAATAATCAAAAATCAACGCAAGGGTGCATTGTGTGAGAATGTGGCCATGGGCATTGGCACATTGGTTAAGTTCAATTAAGATTTGAATTTCATTGGATGGGTTAATATGCTAAGTGAAACATGTAGTAAGGAATGATATTTTCTTGAATGAATGAATGTAATGCAATTGTTAGATTGCACAAATCAAGAATTATTTTTGATGCCATTGGATATGTGCAATGAGAATATATGTACGTGAGAAACTAACAGTTTGTTTGGTTGTGTGAATATTGAATTGCAAGATGAGGGGTCTTGGATATGGCAGTGTTGTAAGTCCATAAGGAACAATAATGCCTGCTAAGCCAAATTGTTATTAGAAGGAAAATCTCATACTTGTGAATCTGGTTTGTGTATGAAACGGATCAGAAACATAATTGTGAATTAGAAAATTTGTGGGTAATATATTTGAAAGAAATTAGATTGAAATTGACGTTATGTCTCACAGTTTCTATATGCATGTGATACAGGTGAGATAAAACATCTATCCGGGAGGGAAAGATGATGGTTGCCAAGTTTGGAAAGCATAGAAAAAGGCTATTGTTGTGACATGAGAACATTGTGATACACCATGATCGCCATA
Organism: Picea engelmannii; assembly: GCA_009831015.1. NCBI lineage: Eukaryota > Viridiplantae > Streptophyta > Pinopsida > Pinales > Pinaceae > Picea > Picea engelmannii. Next base: position 103,992 of record ML798753.1, on the reverse strand, counting down.
AATGAATATCGTGTTGAGGTAACACAGGGTGAAGGGACGCCTCAACAAGAGAAATTCGGAGGGATTCCTTGACTGTAAGACTTGAGGAAGTCTCGGAAAAAAAAATGATGCGAGAAAACCTTGGCAATGCAAGATGGATCACCCGAGGGACTGTATAGCAGAGAAGGGGATTCCTGAGCCTAGGCCTCGAGAGTGAGTGATCGCAAGGAAGAGGAGACTTTGATAGTTTTTGTAATATGTTAATTACGATCATGCACACCATGGGTATGTCAAGGAAAACAATGACTCGAGTTAATGAGGCAGCCATATGAATACAAATCCATAAACTATATAGATAACAATTATGTTGATTGTAAATTTCCTCTTGAATTATGAACAATAATAAAATGTTTATGCATGAAATTATGAATTGACATGCTTGTTGTTTGAAATTGAAGTAGACACGTGCTAAATTCCAAGAGTTTGGGAAAGGACCATACCAAGAAAAGGAAGATTACGTTGAAGCAGAAGAAGGATAAACGCATGGCAGTTGTTACTGAGAAAGAACATCGAGGACGGTGTTCCTTTGAAGGGGGATTGTATTGTAACACCCCTTCCCTAAACCCTTGATTATATGTAATTGTAGTTAATTATTGCCATGCCATGGCATGTGAACAATGTAAATGTATTATTATTTTAATTAATATTGCCAACAATTGACTATGGGGGTGGAGTCCTAAAGTACTAGCCATGATACCACTAGAGGAAAGAGTGAGGAAACTTAGAGAGGGGTTCATCATGAAAAAGATGAACCAAACCTCCTTGCTGATAATATTTGATATTCAGATTAATTTCCTCGACCCTGATTTCAAGGCAAATCACTTAATTAGGAAGGATGGTAGTTGGACAACCAACTACCCCAAATAAATCCAAGTATGGGAGATCAGGTTAGGACATGTGAAACTATCAACTATAGGTACAACAACGTACCAATTTTGTAGATCAGATTGACTCAAGTTCCTTCTGACAGAAGGAAGGGGACAAGTCGAGAACCTTCCTAAGGGGTTGCGTGCAGGGGATGCACAAATGGAATAAGGAGAGGATAGAGGGATGTGTGGTGGGGGAGCATAGAAAAGAAGAGATCATAAGATCTCTGAATCTTGGGGTCGGAGAACCTAGAAACCCAACCTGAGCTGAGAAGGTTGTGATCTTGATACTGCAAAGGTATCTAACAAACCTTGGGGAGGCCTAAGCTAGGTGGTTGTGGGGAAATCCCTACCAAGAGTGGTGTGAAGGAGAGTGCCTTTCACAAATTGTTGAGAACCAAATAGAGAGGTTCCCTAGTGGTATCATGGCTTGGCATGAGGGTCGCTAGAGTGATAATAGTGAATGCCTATGAGCCTATGATTGGGCGGACAGGCGAACACCCATAGTCATTCGGTTGTCTACCTCGTGAAAACAGATAAGTATCTAAGCCTCCTATAGAGGGAATAATAGTTAAATGATGCTTGTAGATGTATTTATAATTGCCTACCCATGATTTCATAGTTGAAATGCTTGTTCTAGTGAATTGATTGTGTATTAACAATGAAGATAGAGCAGACAAGAGTCTTCATAAAACATCTGAAATGAATCCTTTGTCAATCTACTAAATCATGAATGTTGTTTATAATCTTATTGGAGTCATATCTCCGTTCATAGGGAACGATTATGTTGTTGAGTTTTCTAGGTTAAAAACCTTGGGCAATTGAGTGTCAGATTCTTGTATAATGCAGTGTAAGTCTGCGAGGAACAATAATCGTAGATATGAGGAGTCAGTCGATCTTGATCATCAAAATATGGTTGAGTTAACCATTTGAACTCTGTGTTGGGTCAACGAGACTTAGCAGTCGTCAGATCCCTAGTTTGGGATGGATCTTAGTCATTGAGATGGTCTCACACCTAATAGCTTCCCTCGTAGTGTCGCAACATTTACTATTTGTTGGTTCGATGGGTCAATCAACCCCCACCGTCGATCAGTTATAAAATATTAAGAGAGAATCTTCCTCAAAGTACTAGAGCATTGGGCCCCAATAAATGTTTAAGATATGTTGGTTGAAAGGTTTGATACCTGGGGACCAGGGTTCCAGCCCCTGGTTCCTCTTTCCAGTCACATAACCATTGCGAACATGAATAAGGGATCTCAACCGTTAGAACTGAACATCGAGAGATCACGACCATCGATTTTCCCTTAGGGAAGCTTACAAGGGAGGCTCCGTGCCCATTATACCATGACGAACCTCAGTCGTTGAAGGTGAGATAGGAGGGATCTCCACCATTGAAATAGGTCAAGCAAGGTCAATCGGACCCCCAAACCCCAGAAGTTCCACTCAAGTTTAAGTTGTTGGCATGGGTCGGTGGCCCGATGCCTGGTGGGCAGTGTTCCCACACAAGGTTCCAAATCCATTATATATATATATATAGTTTTAAACTGGAAGTAATGTCACATGTGACATCGAAACCACCTAGGCAGGCAGCATGGTCAAGAATTCCACGCGACGAAGATTGATTCATCCATGGGTCGCAAGAAGGGCTGAGTAAGGTCTTAAGACCATGTATTAGCGCCCTTAAGTAATAGTCGTCAGATTACCAGAAGACATCTGAGTTGTAGATCTCGCACTAAATACCAAGAAATAGAGCCTCGAGGTCAATTTAATTAATCCCCTCGTAATCATGGTTATTAGTTTCACTAACCCCCTCATAATCACTAGACCGAGGTCTCTCGAACTTCATGTTACTTAAAATTCTTAATGTCCTGATATCTGGGATGATTTGTCACCTAGAGGAATTTCCACTCGTCAGGTGAATATTTCGGTTGCAAGCCAGGGTGGTAGCTTGCATGTCATAAAGGTGACACATGTCGACCCTTGGTTCATGGGTGATTTACACGTGAGCCATGTCGGTTTCGAGCCTTGTAACATCACCTTGGTTTGTCAACCGTCAGATCCATTAGCCGATGGATCTTGGTCGTAGATCTTCACAAAAGTTCAAGAGGGAGTCTAGCGCCTTGGGGTATCGAAGCACCTAACCCCGAAAGAGTTCTAAGTCCAAATACTTTTGGAATTCTGATAGGGCGATATCTGGTGGGTGAGAGGATATCCATCGTAGATCTATGGGAACTCGGATCAAATCCCAGTTGTAGATCTCGCGGGGTCACAACCCTGTGATGAACTTGATTATGATATATTAATTACGGCATTAGTACTAACTAATCCCCTCATAATCCCTAGCACCAAGATATTTTCAGGTTAACACCACATGTAAGGTCCCACTTTCGGTGCCCGGTGGTGACATGGCACGCGACAAGTGGTCCATGTGTCATGACAAAGGAAGGCCATGTGTCACCCCCTGGTGGTGCCACATGTCACGTGGAATTGATTGAATTGGACAAGGATCCATGGGGAAAATGTGTGCCACGTGTCAAGCAGTATGGTTTCCATTTGTCATACAACGTAGTAGTAAGCGAATCCATTGATGAGTCAGATGTTGGTCCGATGAAGGACGGATACCCTTGGGGTAATGTTGTTGGATCTTAAACATCAGATCTAAGGAGGATAAACCTCCACCATTGATATGATTCAATGGGAATCAATTGCCCCCCAGACCACTAGGGAGTTTTGTTACTTGGAAGTGTTGGAAAGTCCGATAGCCCGGTGATCCGGTGTGACATCAGAGGATGTCGCACAACCAATCTCTTGTGGACATATGTCAGCGTGTGAATGGGCGAGCCAAGCATCCTATGGTGACGTGCAGTCCATGTTAGGAGGCCATGTGTCATGTGGTAATAGGGCCACGAGAGGATAGTGTGTGATAGATCATGGCAACACCATCCGTCAGAGGGATAGTTTGGCCACCGGATCAACCTTGAGTTTAGAATGGACATGAGCTTAATCTGATGGGTCGATAATCCGACATCTGATGGTTACGTGTCGCAATATAGTGAAAGTTGGTTGGTGGCACATGGTAGGACACGTGTTCATGGCACCATCTCATACCGGATCGAGTGTCTAGGGATGAGGTTTATGCAGGAACTTCAGGTGGGTCGATGGTCCAGTAACTCGGTAGGATGTTGAATGACATCACCTAACCAATTCTTGATGGACAAGTGTCACCTTATGACAGGGCCACGTACCTTGAGCGTCAGATCATGTCGGATCAGGCCTTTGGGCGTATAAGACTTTGGAAAATTGGTCGAGGTCTCCGGACTCGATAAGATGAGATTCCGGAAGAACATGTGGCAAGTGCAACGCCAATGACCACATCTACATTAGAGGGTGATGTGGGTGCCACGTGGCATTATTATTGAAGAAGACTTGAAAGCTTTAAGAGGCCATATATTTTTATCTTAAACTCAGATTGAGACAAATTTATAGTCGTTGGAAATCTCTCGACGAGCAGAAGGTGATGGTATCCTTTTGAAGAGGGTTTGAGGTGTTCGATGAAAAAGGAAAATTTAGTACCCCATCCCTTAAAGGGTAATTAGGGAGTTGGGTGTGTTATCTCATCTAGTGATCTTCTAGGAAATTCCCAAGCACTCCCTTTACTAGACTTTGAATCAACAATTTACTAATCCTTTGCTACTTCTTCATAGGGATATACACGTTAGCATCATCATTGTTTTCATTCATGTTGTTAACTTTTTCTTTTGTTACCAGGTCATCCTTAACCACAATTATCCATAACAACACCATATTTCACAACCAACAACAAACTATTCTAAGTTTATATGTATGTTAATTGTGTAATAAATCATTTCCATATGCATTATAACACATCCCTCTACATCGAGCATTTTACTCATGCCTAAAGTGCATATGTATACCAACTATATATCTCTTGCATTCACATGCATAGATATGCATTCGAGTTAATAGACCTATACATTTACTTAATACAACTATGAGCTTCAAAACTTGTTCATATGCTCATATCATGTTACCTCTTTTCCAATAGCTATTGCTAAGTCCCATTAATAACAAAGTGCATCATTAGACACAGTCAGCAAGGGTAAGAACTACCAATTCTTTGTTTTATTATCCATATCAGGTCTCCAAAGGGTTCACTTTAATTCTCCCATCAACACCTGATTGCTCTTATACTCTTAGCGACATACCTCCTTTAAAAAAACTAGCAACAATCTAAGGGACTCCTTTTTCTTTTCTTGCAAACTTAAAGGTGATCTTAATGAGCATGTCCTTCATCCTTGGAACCTCTCAATTCCAAGCAAACACATCACTACCTACTTTGTTTACTTATGCTTAAATGGGGTAATCAACAACAAGTATCTTTCATTGTGAATTGACCTTAACAATTCTCCATTACTACTCCAAGCATGAGGAATCATTCATACAGGGCCTGCCCTTTTATATAAGCATCAAGCATAATTTCTAAGGCCCCTATCAACCCATACCCATAGACAATATTACAAAAATATAGCTCATTCATTCTCTGGAATCATGTAGTCATATAAGAAGATTCTACTCCTTCTTCCATTCACATTTTGATTACTGCCATTAACACATGTCAGCATATTCCCACTGCTATAGGAATATTTCTAATTCTAGCAAGGTCGTGGAAAAATTATTCTACTGTAAATAATTTTAGAAACAATATTTGATTCAAGGAGCTTGTCCAACCAATAACCAAATTTTAATGCAGAAAAACTTTTCAACAGACTCATCTTAGCCTTGGACAAACAAAACTTGGATGCCCTCATCTCTATTAAATGTGGAACAAAAAACTTCTCAGATCAATCGTTACTTAAGGGCCTTTTTTGAAATTCAATCTTTTGAACATCATAACAATAAAGATCATCAAATTCAAAATTTTGAGAAGATCCAAGGCTTACCAGATTTTCATCTTCATGAGGAAGGATGCTTTCTTCATGGATTTTATCTTCAACATGATATGCTTCATCAAGGTCTTCTTCTTCAATGAATTCATGAGGTATCTCTTGCTCTTCAAATATTTGATTACTTTCTTCATGTTCTTTTTCTTCACCAACATGTTCCTCATGTGCTTGATCTTTGATTGGATCATGAAGCACCCCTTGTCCTTGCATATGGTTGTTGTAAAATATTCAAGAATCTCTTTATACTTTTCTTCATCATAATAAAGGTCCCAACGTTTGAGAAAGAGAAGGATCAAACCTACAAAAGAAGATATTTTCCTTGGGCTAGTATAATACTTGATCCACCTCTTTGGATCTCCTTCGAAGGAAAACACAAATAATCTTAATAGGAAATCCTCATGTATTATACTAAGCTTTGAGGAAAATATCAGAAATGAAGAGACATGTTGAATAGAAATAAGAGAACCATCAAACTTGGGTATATTCTTCTCCCATTTCCAAGGGAATTCATTTGGGTATCCTAGAATTTTCTTAATATCAAAATGATGATACAATTCATGAAATTCCCATGGTGTCATAATTCCTTCATTTGGAAATATGCAACTTCATAAAAAATCTAAAAATAGGATGACACCTTATACCGAGCATATGTATGGAGTCATCAAGGTGAAACTTAAATGCCTTTACAAGGATGCTTGCTTCAATGTACAAGCACAAAGTCTTCAAAATTTTCAAAGGGAAAAGGGTTTCTTCCCTCAATAGATTCATCAAATGAGTAAACTTAGGTTAGGATTTGGTCTACACTCATAAAAAAGGTTGAAATATATGCTTCAGATATCCAAGGAGAAAAACACAATTATCCTCGGGAACGGTGCCAAAATGTTACCACAGACTCTAGCACCCCAGTGCAAAGCCTTCATGAGGCACAAAGACTAGTAGAACATCGGAAGATGTCACCACTATCATCTAGAAAACAACTTCCTTCTCTTTAATGAGGGAATAAATCCAACACAAGGAAGGCTTCCCTGGTAGCCTCAAGGAATCACTAGGCAAGACACAATCAAGTCTAAGGACTCCCTTGTAGCTACTCAATATACCACCAATGGAATAAGATAATCAAGGTAAAGACAAAGTGGTAAGTTTGTGCAATTTCTATATTTGAATGGATGAGGATCTATGGTAATCTAAAAGAGTTATAAATTCAATTTTTGGAACAAGAGGATCCCAAAACACTACAAAAGAATAAAAAGCTATTAGTTTTTGTAATACTTGAAAGAAAGATGGTGAATTACAACAATAATACAGGTTAAGTAACAAGACAACAAAAATGGGGCTAAAGCAATAGAAAAAATTAGGGTTTTATCAACCATCAAAATTTGAAATGACAAATGCATATAAAAACCCTAAAACCCTAGATGTACAGCCATAATTATGCTGAAATATTAGATCAACAAGACAATTTAGGGTTTAAATATGATTGCTAAGTGAAATATATGCATGAATACAAAAATGACTAAGTCTTTTATGGCTGAAAATGAATATATTGTTGTTATAAAACCCTAATCTAACCCTAAAACATAAAATAGATTTTGAATTTTGAGTTTTGTGATTAATTGTTGGGAGAAGACTAGTGCCTACTATATTTTTTGGGCATATGGGGTCAATTAATGATTCATTCAAAGAGATGTAAGTGGATATTGGGTGATATCCAAGATTTTCACTACTAACCCTAGAAGATCCTCCTAGTGTCTTACTAAATCTTCAAAGATAATTCAAGGGAAGGTTCTTCACTAGTAACCTTCCAAAGGTTTTGACAAGAAGGGTTTGTTCAAGAAAGAGCCAAGATAATGAAAAACCATCACTAGAGAACCATCATTAGACTTGCATTCATTCATAAACCACCTACTAAAGAAGTATTTTATCCATCAAAACCCTAGTAATGACAATCCATGAAGAAGTAAAAGCATCCACAAGACTTCATCTCCAAAAAATTACTCTAATTAGCCATCCATAGTGATTTGCAAATAAGAGAAGTAGTAGAAAAGTAGTGATAATTCACCCCAATTAGCTATGATTTACAAGTGAGAAGTGTTTCTCTTATTTATATGAGAGATCAAGCACTCTTTTGACAACTTCTCGAACCCCAACTTCTCTTGATTCTTTGATAGAGCCCAAAATTCCTTCTTTGACAGAGTTTGGGACACTCTATTGTGCACCAGTGGATAGGTTGCTTATCTTAAGCGCCTTTCTCTTCCTCGTGATCAACATTATAACCTTGTGTTAAGGCTCTACACCATCAGCTCCTTCGTCCTTCTGCCTCCAATCCTTTAACTCATATAATTGGGAGTTATGACCATGGGCTTCTTTGCGGGGCGCTAACACTTGATTAGAAAATCGAGGCAGGGGGGTGTCGACAACCTAGATCTGTTGACATCTGTCCTCTAAATTGGATCATGTGACAAAATTGTGGGGGGTTGCCTCTGGTTAACCTCCAATTATGTTACTCATGTGCAATGATCAATAGTCGTCAATCCCTTTCCTTAATCGATGTTTGTATTGAACGTTAGAGTATCGACCATTCAATAGCGGTAACCACAACTTTTCCCGATGGTTGGGGGGGCTGATACAATGAAGTGTTGATATGCTATGGAACCGTGACTATTGGAACCATAATCCCAGGGTACCAGAATATCGAAGGACCGGAGTACCAGAACCTCTTAACACTCTCACAAAACGTCGGGCCTATACAACGATGTACCGGGGGGGTGATAGGGCCGATATGTCAGAAGGTCAGGGCACCAAGTTGTCGGGATCCGATGTCGCTTAACGCTTGACATCACAAATGTCGGGGCTGATAGGTCGGTAGACCAGGATGTTGGGTGTCGGGACACCAAGAAATTTCATTTGTGTTACTTTAATAGTATGTTAGGGGCTCGGTAGGCTAGTCTCCCGCGACCCCGATGAATAAATATGAGTTGTTGACCTGACAGGGCTCCCTCCCAGATTTAATCATGGTCGCATGTTCTGATACACACAAAATTACATGGAAATTTGCAAGAGCCTTGTCCAGCCGATATGCAATCTCATGTTACAAATTAAAGAAATATCACATGCTCCAAATGGATCATAGGCAGAATTCAATTTCTCAAGAAAAACAAAACGAAATGGCACAAAAATATGGGCTTTCTAATTTTATTAAAAATGAATAGAATAATGTAACAATTTTGGCTTTGTTCCTCTTTGGGTCTCTTAGACCTCAACACACTACACACTCTCAATATCACCACCCTCCTCTCCATTAAAGAAGACTCAATATATTCTTAGAGCTCTCGGGCAACTCTAAAAAAAAACTTATCCCAAGTTATCTCAACAAACTCTAAATCTGCCAATTTGTTCCTAAATGCTAGAAACATACTCAACACCTATTAAAACTAATCAAACGAAGATGCCTTCTAAAGATATCTTGCACAATTTATTAAAAACGAAAAAAAATATACACATTAGGAAACCAACTTCCTTGGTAAATTTTATGACCCCTAGGGTCAATCTCAAATGGACTGGTTGATGCCCCTGCATCAGACTCCCAAAGAACAAAATATTCATGGAATTTTTTCCATGAGGTCTTCAACTATCTTTCCATGCTTATGGAGCTCTGCAACACTCATCCAAGTTGCATCTTTTGTTGGAAGATCTTTCAATTTCACCAAGTACTCATAGTAATTCTTCTTTTTGGTTTTCTTGACAATATTTTGACCAAGAATCTTCTCCATCTGCAATTGTTTTGCGGTAGGTAACTGCTTCATCCATTGAAATGGTTCAACCTTCCCCCAATCATCCTCATCCTCTGCTTCGGGTGCTCTGCAAGGATATAAATCTGCAACATTAAATATTGGCGAAATTCCAATATCAGGTGGTAACTCAATTTCATATGCATTAGCTGAAAAATTTCTTAAAATTTTGCAGGGTCCTATATTCTTCAATTTACTTTATTAGACTCGTTTCTTGGGAATATATTTTTCCTAAAATGTGCCAAAACCTGATAACCAACTTCAAAATTAACTTATATTCTCTTCAAATCTGCTCTCTGTTTGTACCTCTGACTGTTGTCCCTTGATCTGTTCATGCAACATTTGCATTGTTGTAGCAAAATCCTCTGCATCAACACTCCTCGTTTCAACTTTTCCCATATCTCTAAGTTTATAAATACCCCTTGGGTGCATACCATACACTATTTGAAATGGAATTTTCCATGTGCTTCTGTTAGGTGAGTCAATGTATGGAAACTTAGCTTGTGTAAGAACTTGATCCCACTTACTTCTATGCTTGTTTACCAAACTCCTTAGTAAGTCTCTCAAGCTCTTATTCACCACTTCTATCTACCCATTAGTTTGTGGGTGATAGGCTGAACTAAATGAAAGGTTTGTTCTAATTTTCTTCCACAAGGTTCTCTAGAAATTTCCAAAAAACTTAGTGTCTCTATCTAAAACTATACTTCTGGGTGATCCATGCAATCTAACAATTTCCCTGGAAAAACAATTTGCAATATGGTTTGCATCATTGATCTTATAACAAGGTAAAAAATGTGCCATATTTGAGAATCTATCAACAATTACAAATATTGAATCATTCCCTCTTTGAGTCTTTGGTAAACCCAAAACAAAATCCATCCTCATGACATCCCATGGCCTACTTGGTATGACAATGGTTGATATAAAATTGTGTTTTGTTGCTTCCCTTTGGCATACTAGCAAATTTTACATCTTTCCACAAATCTCTTAACCTCAGATCTCATGCATGGCCAATAATAATAATAACTTAATTGAGCATAAGTTTTTTCATGTCCAAAGTGACCAACCAATCCTCCACTGTGCATCTCCTTTAGCAAGTTATCACTCATTGAGCATTTTGGAATGCACAATTGACTCCCTTGTAACAACAATCATTCCTGGATCATATACTCCAACCAAAGAATTCTATCTCTGATCACTAGATTCTCACATGCTTCATAGGCCTCATTCAAATATGAGTCTTCTTTGTACATTTCTTTGAGATGTTCAAACCCTAAAGTAGTCACTTGGAATTCCTGCAAAACCAGACAACTCTTGCTCAAATCATCTGCAAATTTGTTGGCACTTCCACTGATATGTTTAAGAACAAAAGTAAAGTTTTTCATGAACTTTACCCACTTAGCAGGTTTTTGATTCAACTTCTCTTACTTATTTATGAATTGCAAAGCATGATTGTCAGTATACAAATTAAATTCTTTAGGCATTAGATAATGCCTCCATTTCTTCAAAGCTTGGATCACTGCATAGAACTCTTTATCATAGGTTGAGTACTTATGTTTGGCATCATTTAAATACTCATTGAAATAAGCAATGGGCTTGTCATCCTGGCTTAGAATAACACCAATGGCCATTCCACTTGCATCACACTTAACTTGAAAAAGTTTATGAAAGTTTGGAAGAACTAAAATAGGTTGTTCAATGATCTTTTATCTCAACAACTTGAAACCTTTTTAAGTTTATGATGTCCACTTAAATGGTTGATGCTCCTTCCAAATGGTCTCAACTATGGGAGCACATATTCTACTGAAATTTCTATTGAATTTTCTGTAGAAACTTGCTAATCCATGAAAACGTCTTACCTCACAAATGTTTCTTGAAGAAGGCCACTCCTTGATAGCTTTCACCTTCTCTAGATCCATCTTCAACCCATCTTGAGAGATCACAAAGCCCAAATAGACTAACCATGTCTTCATGAAGGAACACTTCAAATTTATCGAAATATTTTCCTGTTGCAACTTTCTCAATAACAACTTCATAAACCTTAAATGTTCTTCCTTTGTTCTGCTATAGACAAGAATATCATCTAGATATACAATTACAATTTTTCCAATAAATCTTTGAGGAATTCATTCACGAGTCTCATGAATGTACTAGGTGCATTTTTCAATCCAAAAGGCATGACAAGACATTCATACAAACCATCATTTGTTTTAAAGGTTGTCTTCCACTCATTTCCCTCTCTCATCCTAATATGATGATATCCATTCTTTAAGTCTATTTTTGAAAAATAATTAGCACCACTTAGACAATCTATCAAATCATCCATCCGAGGTAAAGGAAATATATACATGATTGTAATCTTGTTTAAGACTCTGGAGCATGTACACATTGTCCAACTCCCATCCTTTTTTGGACTCAAAACAACAAGCATTGCACAAGGGCTTAAACTTTCTCTAACCAATCCCTTATCTAGTAGTTCTTGAATTTGATTTATGATCTCTTCATTCTCTTTGGGTGTCATTTTGTAGGCAACTTTGTTTGGTAGACTTGGTCCTGGAATCAAGTATATGTGATGGCTAATGCTTCTTGTGCGTGGTAAGGCACTAGGAAACTCATCAACAATGATATCAAAAAATTCACTAATAATGCTTGAACTTCAACAAGTAAATCATTTAAGTTTGCATTGGTAAGTACTACTCTAAGCTTGCCAATCAAAGCAAATTGTACCTCCTCTTCTTTCTTGATTTCTTGCAGCAGTTCCTTCCCACTCATCAACAACACACTTGGACCAGCTTCTTCTTTAGCTCCTTCATCTTTCAATGGCAATAACACATGCTTGTGTCCATTCTTTTCAAGAGTGTAGGTGTTTCTTCTTCCATCATGAATAACTTTTCTATAATACTACCATGGTCTTCCCAACAAGATATGACAAACATCCATAAGCATGATATCACATAATATTTCATCCTTATAACTACCAATGTGAATTTCTACCTTAAATTGTGCACTTACTAGAATACGATGTCCCTTCTGCAACTAGGACACTTTGTATGGAGTAGGATGTGTCACCCTCTACAATCCCAAATTTCCCACCATTTCTATAGAAACTAGGTTGTTTGTGCTACCACTATCGATGACCACCTTGTAGAATTTCCCTTTTGATTTGCACATGGTCTTAAACAAACTTTTTCTCCATGCTAATTAACGAGTCTCCTTCTCTGCTTTAATCAAAACTATATTTAACATCAATGATTCACCCATCTTAGGAGTTTCCTCTTTTATTTCTGCTTTCATTGTCTCTTCCTTAGCCTTTGCAATATGAGCTCCTCTTTGATTTGTTGACTTTTTCTTAGGACAAGCCCAAGACATATGTCCTATTTTACCACAAGTGTCACATCTGATTTCTCTACCTCCGCCTCTTGAGAAGAATCTTCCACCTCTTGGCTCTCCTCTTCTTGGTGACTAACTTTTAGAACTTCCTTCTTCTCCCTTTGAAACTTGAAATTTTCCTCTGTTAGATGATCCATTTCCTCTTGTTGGATTCCTTCCTCTGTGATCTTCACTCTTCTTCTTGGCCAACTTCTCTTCTGCCTTTAGGGTTGCTTGGTAAACATCTTCCACTATCCTCAAGGACAAAAGACTAATCTCATTTTGAATTTCATACCTTAGTCCATTTATATACTTGGCCACTTTCTCTGCATCTTCTTCTATATGTCCTGCCCCGATATTCAACCTATAGAATTATTCTGTGTACTCCTTCACTATCATGACTTTCTTCCTCAAATTCTGCAATTTCCTAAACATATTCAATTGGTAGTCATTAGACATAAATTTTCTCTTAAATTTATCCACCATCCTGTCCCAATTAGCTTTTCCTTTCTTCCTCCTATATGCCTGCAACTCATCCCACCATAAAGTTGCATGGCCTTTCAGTCTTGTCATTGCATGTTTGACTTGCTTTTCTTAATCCACTCTTCAAAGTCAAAGTACTTATCCGTTGCATTGATCCAATCAAGCAATTCCTCAACATTCAAGTTACCCTTATACATGGGAACTTCCATCTTTGGTCTGGCTCCTACCTTTGTGATCAATCTCATAAGTTGCTCCTATGTTGTGTCTCCTCCTGACATTCCTTCTATTTCTTCTCCATAGCTTGTATCTTCACTTTCACTGACATCAGGAAATTAGAAAATTACGACGAAAATTAGAAAACGAGCTTTTCAACATAGAAATCCGGGATGAAATCAACGTGCCCCCCATGAGAAGTTACATTGAAGAATGGCTCCAAAAGAGAATCGACAAGCTCACCGACGAAGGGCAATAACTGGTTGGCACGATTCCAGTGGCCGTTAATGAGAGCAACAAAAATGCATCAGCTTCATAGTAAGTCTATACTGGATCACATCTTGCTTTCTTTATCAATCCAGTTATTCTACCTCTTTAAATAAAAAACTCTAACCAAAGACTGATAACTTCCAATTTCTTCTTTTCAGGTCTTCCTCTCTACTGTAGCGCACTTCTTCTTTCTACAGTTCTATTTCTTGTAATTATTTCTTTTATGGTCCGCGGGAGCCCCAATTCCAGTCTATATGACAAACACATTTAAATTTCCAGAAACATGTAACAAATTCCAGAAATATGTAACATACATTAGTAATTTTTGATAAATTTCAAAGAAAATTAATTCGGGAACAATTTCGACGGTGCCTTGTCGGCTGCTTTCAGAATGCTAAATTAGTTCTCTTTATGCATATCGATCATCTTCTTTTATTTTTATGTGCTCATAATTATTTTTTTTCAACTATGCTGGATATCAGGAAATTGTGTTTATTATATTTAAATGTTTAATGTGTGTGATTCCTGGTCCTTTTTTCCAAGAACCTTTATTTCAAAAAAAAAAAAAAAAAAAAAAAAACTACTACTATCCTTTTTTATTGCTTCAAGTCATTATGGTGGAAATTTTCTAAATCTCATATTTGAACTATACATGCCCCAGGAATATCAGGAGTATCACATCTATAAAAAAACGTAGTAGGATTGACATTCTTGTTCGCATATTAACCCCATATTAATATAATATTATGATTAACTAATTCGGGAGGTTCTTCGGGGCTCTGACCTTACTGCCGCAGTGGCATTATCCCTAGGTCATCTACCAACTCGATGTCTTATGACTAACGTGTGACACACTGGCACTAGTCATTTTCTTCATGGACACCACCTGTATTTCAAGCTGCTTCTCACATGTCTCTGCTGCTTCAGACTTCTATTTCTCCCTCGGTCCCATCATAGCAGTGCATTTATTCTCATTCCAACCTGGGAAGAACTACGACGCCTTGCAACACTTGTTAAAATTACATTTTCAAATCCAAAAAAATAAAATATGTATATTTCCTTAAACTTAATAATCAAATATTGAACAAAGGGAATACTTTGTCCACAACAAATTATCGAAACCAAAACCAACTACCTTTCCCGTCAACAGAAAATTTCCCACCGTTACCAAAGTAACCAAAAGAAATTTCAACGAAGGCCATATCTGTGAAATCGATCTGAGCGATAGACTAAAGAAAGAAAGAAAGAAAGTAATATCTGTGAAAGTAATATAAAAAAATTGTCGATAAAGCGGCAAAATCGAAATTATCAGTGGCTTAATTTCGATATAAATGGACAGCAAGGATAACATTTCATTCTTTCAATCCCCCACACGGCTTCGAATAGCAACGGAATGCTTTGCTTCAGGCAGTTTCTATCACTGGGATAAAGAGTCCATGATGGAGGTAAAATCCCTGAATACCGCTTCACAATGCAGCTGCGGTAATTTTCAATGGAGCCGGGCCACCCCAAACGTCCAAGGCTTCAAAGGACGTTTGAATCTACTTCAACATAGAACAACAAGAAGAAGGCAACTCTACTTCAGTAGCGCACATGGAAGACACGGCAGAGAAAGAAGAAATAACGGCATTGGAATAACAAATTCATCAGCGTTTATATTTTTTTCCCAACACACTAAAACCCCTGGAAAGAACCCCAATGGAGTTGCTGTCGGCCTCCAATTTCACAGCCCCGGCTCATTCAATTTGTTAAATACAATAAGAGAGACTAATTATTTAATCTCGAAGAGTGCGAATAATAGTTTTAAAACCATGGTGAAAGCTTACATTAAATATCTTCAGAGGACTTTTAACAGGTATAACAACAATGGAAGTGGTCGTTTTTTGGTACTCGAGGGTTTCCGGAGATTAGCAGCCGTGATAATAGTTTTCTTAGCATTAGGTTTTTTCCCTCACAGAGCTCTGCAGGGGCAAGCATGTGCAACGCCTGTAATTGCCACTGTGTCCAATGCAAACAATACTCGGAATGAACATGTGGAGGATGATAGGGAAAACAATAGCATTTCTTCAAATAAGCAGGAGTTGCTTGATACAGTATCTATGCTTGAGCAGAGACTCGAGGAACTTAGGGCATTGGATAAAGATAAAACAGATGCAAAGGTGCAAACTCAAATGCAAAAGCTAAGAGAGGCGTTAGAGGTGATCGGAGCCAAAAGTCAGACCTTGCGGAGTAAAGCTTTAATCGATATGGAGGCAGCACTGGCACGCATGAAAAGAGAAGAGACAAAGTTGTTAAAACAAGTTGAGAAGATCGCAGATTCCTATTTGGCTATTAAGACAGAGCTTGAAAGAATGCCGAATCAGCAAGCAGAAACGGCCGCAGCTGGAGATGAAAAGATGCGAAAACTGAGAGAGAGGAGAGAAAATGATCTCAGAGATGCTGAAAAGCGGTTCAGAGACGTCTGGTCTAAAATCAATAGGCTGGAGGCAGATTTGCTAGTTAAGGAAATCGAGGGATTGCGTCTTGCCTTTGAAGAAATTCCTGCTATCCAAGAGAAAAGCCGAGAAAATGTGGACGTCTTCATTCAGCAGTGGAAAAAGATGACTTCTGCAAGGTAGGCTTTCAGCAAAATATTCTCATAATTTCTCCTCATTTTTAGTTACTCATTGATAATCACATTTTATGCCCCTAGTAGATTAGGTTCACTTGAACTTGCCAATCTTCCAATTTAGAATGATTCAGATCACTTTACCTGAATTCTACCAAAGTTTTTTCTGTCTTAGAATTTATGTTTAAAATAGGCCGCTTCAGCCACACATCGAGGCCAATATTGAGAATTTGGGAGATCAAACAGAGGACTTGTTCCTCATGCAAGTTTTATTGGTTACCGGTTTAGATATGCTTACCAGCAGACCAAACCATCTTGCATCAATCAAAATAAACAGTTGTGGTTTTCAAGGATATGGTCTATTGTGCTGGTTAAAGTGCATTTCACGAATTG
Source organism: Picea engelmannii (assembly GCA_009831015.1). Classification (NCBI taxonomy): domain Eukaryota; kingdom Viridiplantae; phylum Streptophyta; class Pinopsida; order Pinales; family Pinaceae; genus Picea; species Picea engelmannii. The sequence continues at coordinate 86,999 of ML798753.1, read as the reverse complement.
CAAGTAAAAGAAAATACATTTCAATAACTCGCTTATTACTGGCGAGATAAGAGCAAACTTCAAAGTCATTATACAAACATCAATCATTTACAGATTGCTGATAAAGGATGAAAAAGTTGTGCTTTAGAAGGATATTATCTATTTTCCTGGTTGAAATGCAGTGAATAATAAAGTGTGTCAGCGTAGCAATAAAAAACTCACTAGCAATGCCACAATCAAGATACAATCCTTGGAAAACTGTGAATTGCTGAGTGGGATAAGGACATGTTTACTAGATCCTTCAAGTTAGCCCCTGCTCTTAGTTCAGATGCACTCCTGAGAGTTGATTCCTC
>ML798753.1:14585-33728 GCA_009831015.1 Picea engelmannii | reverse complement strand
GATTCAGTTGTACGCTGCCACTGTTAAGGGCACCTTGCTGTAGAATGCAATTACCCAAGTATGCAGAAGAATTGGGCTCTGAGGAAGCATCCAAGAGGCTCAAAGACATTGGAACTAGAAACAATCCAAATCACGAGCAAGAAAGAGGATGTGGGGGTTCTAGTGAATTCAGATGGTCTTCGAACGGAACCTATGGTAGCAGATGGTTAGAACTCAAGCTCTAGATAGATGAAATAACCTACCCTGGACTTGGTCAACAACAAGGAGAACAAGGAAATTTTGGGTAAGACCTGTTACCCCCCCATGCCTAGGGGTAACTAGAGGAGATCATGTCTCGTGGCCCGCAATTGAGAACATGATCCCGACCATGATGATGATCAACATGTCCACAGATGGCAGCCCAATAGACCCCCTCATTCACCTTTATAGCTACAGGTCAACCAAGGCTCATCACATCTAAGCAACCCAGTGTATGGGAGATGGTAAGCCAACGTCACCATGAGTTATGTTAGTTCTTCTTTCATGTAAAGTGTTGTGCTTAATTTGTTGGGCATGTGGATAAGGATCTTTGGTTGAAGTTGGATAATAGATCACTGGCTTGGGAAATTGTGTCAGTTGCCTTGTTTCACCTTGGTGGTTAGCTTCTATGCCCTAGTCCCGTGTTGCCACCGCCCAGGGAAAAGGGGTATTACTGGGGGGCCCTCACAAGGGTAATGTTCCGTTCCCCACCATACTTAACACTTTCCATCCTGGATCCTCTCATAGTGTACTAACTGCAGTGATGGGTCATGGTCCATTCTCTCATGAGAAGGGGCTGAAGACCCAGAGGTTGATGTAGCTGCTCTATATATATGCTATGCTTTAAATGATAAAGGCCACCATAAAACCCTCGGGCCAACTTGAGCTCTACCCCCTCTAATGGTAATCGCCTCTGTCTGGATGTGAACAAATGAACCAAATTATAAAGAACTATGGCCTAGTAAAAAATGAAGGAATGAAGCTTGAAACCTTTTAAAGGGAACTTGTAAATGATAATTGGGTATCAAAAGGCAAATTAAGAGGTTTGGAATGCAAAAAGTACCGAGGAAAGGGTATCTCAAGCAAGCAAGTGCTCCCTCTACAAAGACACTCATAGAAATGGGTTTAATGACACTATAAGCCATGAAGTAAGCCCCAAAACCATACCACTATCACACTTACTCTTGAAGGGTTTCTTTCTTTCCTGCTTCCCTAGGGACCTATCCCTCTACCTAGGTCTTTTATTTCCTGTCTAGGTTGGCACACCTAATAGGGTTGGATGAAGGCTCTACCATACTTAAACTTGCGAACTCACATGCGGTCTTGGGCTGGTGTGATGCTTGAAGGGGATACTGAGGTGAATTGTTTACATGGCTTACATCTTAGGTAACAACTTACTTCACATGTTTTAAGGGCTAACATCTCTTATGAACATTGGTTTACCTTGTTTTATACTCTGCTTTGTTTTGGATGGCTCTGACATGGTTCTTTGAGGGACGTCCTGGGCTTGTACCCAGGACGTTGTGCCTTTATTACAGGACTTTGGCACGTGTGATGCAGAGCAATGAGTCATCCAGTGACTCACCACCTTCAAACATCAACTCTCACATCCTTGGAACCTTGGACGATGGAAAAATGGGCTTGGTTTGAGTAGATTCAGTCATGATGGCACATAGGCGGGTTGGAAGCCCATAGGATGGGCAAAGTACCCCAAAGCTTATTTTTCACTAGGATCAGGGACGTTGCAGCAACAGACAACCAGACGCCATGCTGAAACGAGATGCAACTCCCTCCAGCCTGGACGCAACACCTGGATCTTGGACGTTGGCCCTCATTTGATGATGACATCATCTTTTAGGGTTTGATGGAGCTAGGGTTTGGTGGACACCTGGGGTACTGCTGATGGTTGGCATGACCTTGGGTGAGGAGAGACATCATTTTCTCCCACTTCACCCTTGATTGGTGCCACGTCGCCTTTAGAGGCCTCTTCCTTCCTAGGAAGGCTTGCCTCTTCCTTCCTAGGAAGGCTTGACGTCTCAAAGGACAAATGAGGGGTCGACCCCACGTTTTATGAATAAATGTTATGTTATGTGGAAAAATTATGCTAGGGTAGCCTCATATAAAAAGGCTAGTGCTAGCCTTTCATTTCTCATCATCACTCATAATTTTGTTGGGTAACACTTCTAGCTTTTTGCTATTTCAGCCATTCTTGGTCTCTTATCTTATGTGCTATGCTTGGAGAAGGTCTCTTGTGGATGCTTTTGTTGATTTTGGATGTATATTTCTGCAATTAGGGTTTTTTGCTCTTGGTTTCTTGGATAAAGTAAGTAATTTTCTGCAATTCTATGATATTTTGTTGATGTAAATGGTGAAATTGCTATTTTGTTGCAAAAAGTCTTGTTTTGTTGAAACACTAAGAGGGGAACATAAGTGCTTGTTCCCGTCACAAAGTTTTATTTTTTTGAAGTTAGTGAAACGTCCTTGCTAGGGTTAGAAGCCTAAATCCCTAAACTGCTAGGACTTTAGGGTTTTAGCCTTAGACTATTGATCTTTGACCTAAGTGAAGCTACCAGAAGGGAGAAACGATATCTAGGGCCTGAAAGTGCTTGCACCCTAGACATCCTTTTCCTCAAAGTTTAAAGCCTAAGGCCCAAACGTGCTTGCACCTTCGGGTTTAGACTCTACCTCTTGGTTTCAATTAGATCAATCTTCAAGCTTGAATGCATTTGAGGCTCCATAGGCCCTAGAATGGTAACGACATTGATTGAGAAGCAATCTTGTGGTGAAAATAGTTGTTAAAGTCACTTTTCTTATTTTCTCAAGTATTCTACTAACTCTACTAACCCTAACTCTAGCAAACTCACAATATTTATTGCTGCTGTTACAAAAGTTTTCTACAACCACTGAAAATTGTTTTAATTTTCTGCATACACCTACTTACAAGTGGCTTAACTTATTCAGAAACCAGCTCTAACAATTGGATAATATTCTATTGGTTAAATGCTTGATTTTCATGGTCAATTGTGGTGTTTTTGAGCATTAATTGTTGCTGCTGTTGCGAATCATTTCTTGCTGTTATAAAGTTGTTTACTGCTGCAAATTTGCAACAGCTAAGTGCAATTTAACTTATCTAGTGTCTAGAGAGGTCATTGTTCCATACTTTAGCTTGGTAATTGTTATATATATGCTGCAAATTGTTCTTTTTCAGGAAGGTGCAACAATCACCTTACAACCTCTTCTCTCTCCCAGACGTAGACCAACTAACAGGTGATCAAGATAGGGGGCGGTAGGCTTGGCTATCAAACTTGATATTCGATCACTTGAAGTCACTAGGGAAGCCCCTTGTGGTGGACCTCCTCCATCACTAAAACAAGGGAAGATCCTACTTAGGTGACAATGGTAGTTGCTTCCATAGTTACGTAAGATTTGGGGATCTTGTGGCGGGCTTTGCACAAGTACAAATCATGCGATAACAAGACCCATCAGTCTCACTCTATCAATAAAAGTTTTTCTTTGGAAAATTTTGTTTTGGGACACAAGCAAATGAGGTTTGGTCCAAAGAACCAGAATCCCTAAGTGATTTTCTACCCAATTTGTTCGGTATAAAAAATCCCAACACACCGGCCCTCATACCTATACATGGATTAGTAGAAGGTTTGGGCATTGGACAAGCACTAGAAAGTTCCTCTACAAACCCTATTATGGATTGTACTCCTGGGAATCCAATCCCATGGAACTGGTCAAGTACAATTTAAGACCTAGAATCAAAGGCACCCTCGATTTTTTAGGAAAGGTGGTGTGGGGCTTGGTTTTTTTTGAAGAGAATGTACCCAAATCCAATCAAAGGGGAAATAAATCTTTCATGTATAGGGCCCAAAAATAAGCATCGTCTGAAGTTAGGTGTGGGAAACAACTATCCTTAATTGGGGCTCTTAAAATAAATGCCTTAGTGAAGGGTTCCAAAAGATTTTTTTGACCCTCAGTTGCAAAGGGTTGGCCAACACCCTAAAGAAGTTGGTTGTATAGAGATTAGTTGATATTATCAAGTCTTCTATTATTGTGTCGCAAGAGACAATGTCAGATGGGGAGACAATCACTCAGGAACTCTCTAAACTGTTAAGAAAATGGGACATCTGTTTTATATATGCCATTGGGAGGTTGGGTGGGAATGTGACCAGATGGAATAAATGCTCCATCACCCACATAATTTCTTGTGCCTTTCCTACAGGACTCGAGACCTCCTTTCTCTCTATGAATCTAGGGAAAGATATTACAACGTTGAATGCTTATGGCCCTTACATGGATAGGATGGAGCATTGGAATAGATTTTTCAAAATGGATAGTGTACACTGTACAATATGGATTGGTTGTAATAGGGGGAGACTCGAATTTCACCTTAGGAACATCAAAATTTTGGGGCCTAGCTGCTCAACTAGATCCTCTCTTTGGTTATTTCATTAGAAAATTGGAAGAAATTGGTTTTTTGGATATTGAACCTTCTAAACTATCTCCCACCTGGAGTAATAAGAGAGTCGGGGAATCCAWAATTGCTAAGAGGCTCAAYAGGTTTTTAATCTCTGAAGCCTTTTTAGATGAAGCCATAAGGATCAAACAATGGGTCACCACTGGGGGGACTCTAATCATAATTYTGTGGTGTTAGAAGTGCCCCCTACAATAGAGAAACCTGCTAGCCCCTTCAAACTAAATCCATAGTGGATGAAGGTGGAGGATTTTGTGGGAAAAATCAAAGCTCTTTGGAAACCTTATAATGGTAATCTACGAGAATCTACTCATATTCATTTTCACCAAAACTTAAAAGAGGCAAAAATGGTGGCTGCTGATTGGGCAAAGGAAAAAAAGATGAAAGATGATAGGGGGTTCTCAGAGAAGTAGAGGAAGCCTTGGAGGTACTCTACAATAGTGAAGGCTTTGGGTATTTGAGTGAGGAATAGAAAATCAAAGTAAAGTTGGTAGAAGATAAAAGGAGGATCATTCTTTTGAAAAAATAAAAAGAATGGAGACTCAAGAGCATGGCATTATGGTTATAGGTTGGGGATGAGAACACAAAATTCTTTCACAGGTATGCAAACTGTAGAAGATGGCTACAAACTTAGCCAATCTTGGAAACCCACTATTCATTGCATTGATCATTAGCCCTTCTTCTTTTTAAAAACTTTATTTTATTTTATTTATTTATTTGTTATTATTCAATTTCTTCTTTCTTTTTGATTTCTTGGTTTAAGTTTTATCTTTTATCCCCCACTCTAATGTTATTCTTTCTTTTCTTTTACCTTTTTAACTTTTTTTTACCAATCTCCCCATTTTGAGCCATCTTTTTCGTTCTTTGGAAATACAAACTTGACAAATTATATTTCTTAAACTTTATTTTCTTTAACCTTTTCTTTTAATTTCAATTTTAACATTAGCATTAAATAGCTTTTATTTCCAACAACTCCTTTACTATTTTAATCATTTTCACAACTGGTTGTAACCTATGTTACACAGGGAACTGTCCCCCCCAAAAAAATTCACGTACCCACCATTCCCGCGTTTTGGGGACACTTAAAAAACTTACCCGGATTATTGAGGACTTTGTCGGGGACTCGGGGACTTGCTGGCTGTCCCCAAGACGTTCTGGGCAGATTTTAGGGACATTCCTGATAGATTTTAGGGATGTTCTGGGCAGATTTAAAAAAATTTCTGAGCAGATTTCGGGGATAATTTGAGCATATATCTTCAGTTTTGACAATCATGGAAATTGATGATTGGACAATGTGATCATTTTTCCCATCCATTATTTTTGTATTGCACTGAATCTAAATCTGTTGTAAACGTTGCAGCTCAAAACATGGGTTTTGTTTGATGGGTATCTATTTGGGTTTCTGATGATTTAAATATTGTATTTTCCGCAACAACATTACAACAAGCAAAGCTTCCATGTCAAAAAAAGGGAAATGCCACATTTCAAAGGGCCGATCCTTGTGGTTACTGCTCTTGTTCTTCTCATTTTTCTAGTCATCTTAGCTTTTACATATTGTACATGGGTCTCCAAGAGTCATTCAAGTCTACTGCATCCACCGGCCCAACCTTGAGCATTGTGAAAACACTCAGATACTAGTGACTTGGATTGGGTACTAAACGTTTGAATAAATTTCTATTCAATCACCTTCTTAATCTGAAATATGAATCTAATCTCTTTACATGACCAAAGTGTTTTATAGTGGTTTTCAACACAACTGTAAAAATCTTCCAAACCTATTAAGAAGGGAATGCCTTTTATGTTTTAACATAATCATCATTAACAACAAATATGAGGAAGAAAAATGCTATAGAGACAGTTCTCACTTAAGTTTCTTAAAGATAAATTGTATTTTTCTCATGTCTAGCAGCCAATAATGGAATGTCACTCGACCCTTTTTTAAATTGCTCGAGCTTTTTCAGAATTGGCAAGTGTAAGGGTTGTGCATAGGACTATATAGTATAGCTTGTTATCTAAGTAACCAAACATGTCCAAAACCCATGTGTATCGTGTATCCTACGTGTCGGACGACGGACACGACATGTTGAGGATACATGCCGGACACGTGTTTGTTATGTGTCATGTTCATGGGACACATGACAAACATGTGTTTGACACGTGTCCTCAATGTGTCTAGTTTTCGAGATACGTAGATTTTTTAATACCTTTTCACTCATTTCTCATTCATTTCAGTCACATGTTGGAGTCGAAGTTGGATTTGGAGTGCAACTGAGGGTTATTATGCAGTGTGAGAATGGATTCCAAGTGCCAAGCAAGTGGATTTGTCCACCATTCTTCACGTTTTTTGCTACAATAGTCCATTTCCTTCCTCATTTGACAAAAATCATGGCTCAATCATCAATGGCAGCTGGAAAAGGTCATAGAAAATGGAGTAATTTCCTCACTAATTTTGTCTCCTCTCCTTTTATTTCATCAGGGTCTGTTAGTGTTCCACTTGTTGTAAGTGGGGCTGTGACAATAATTTCAAATGCTGAAAAAAACAGTATTTTAGCAAGACAACAGGGTCAAGATTCAAAGTATCCATTGTGGAAGTATGTAGCAAGACATCAAGGGCCCGAGGCCAAGTTAAAGTGGGGGTGGGGGGGGTGGAATGTTCTTTGGACATGTAATTTTTGCAATAATCAATTTAAGAGAACCTACTTCCGAGTAAAGGGCAATTTGTTGGGCACACCTTGTGGACTTGGACCATGTCAAGGAGTGAATGCATCCAAACAAAGAGAATTGGAAAGAGAGGCCAATGTTGGTGAGAGGATCGTGGCAACAACATCTAGGAAAACCAAAAATGCGGATCCTCTTCCACTCTTGAGGAAATCATTTAGTGATTATCCATTTGGGAGTGGGAGTGCAGCTCAAGCAACATAAAAGAGGGCAATGGGTCCAATGGACAAGATATTTTAGCAAAAGAAGCGAGATGAGATTGATCTTACAATTGCGTTTTTTCTATCTCAACTTCATCTCATTTAATGTTGCACGATCTCCTTTGTTTATTGAGATGTGTTAAGTTCTAGCTCAAGGGACTCCAATAGGGTACATGCCTCCTGGTTCAAAGAAGCTTAGAACCACATTGTTGGTTAAGACAAAGGAGGTGGATAAAATGCTAGAGCCTATTAAATCAACATGGCCCTCATCTGGTATTAGTATTGTTTCTAATGGATGGACAAATGCAGCACACCATCCACTCATCAACTTCATGGTGTCTTCCTTGAATGGACCAATCTTCTTGAAAGCGGTGGATGCTCTTGGAAAATACAAGGATGCACAATATACGAGTGAGTTGTTCATTAAAGTTATTGAAGATTTAGGTGTCGATTCTTGTGTGCAAATTATTATAGATAATGCACATGTTTGCAAGGCTGCTAGCATGATTGTGGAAGCTAAATATCCACAAATATTTTGGACACCTTTCATTGTTCATTCCTTGAACTTAGCACTTAAATCCATTGCTTCGGATGTGACATGGATCGGAAGTCTTATTGAGGATGCACATCATATCTACAATTTTGTCCAAAACCATACCAATGCCCTCATAATCTATAAAGAGTACACACATCTATCATTGTTGAAGATTGCAGATATGCGATTTTTCTCCGCATTCATCATGTTTAAGAGGTTGAGGGAGGTCAAGCCCTCTCTTGGGTCCATGGTTATTTCAGAGTTTTGGTCTTTTTGGAGAAAGACGGATCAATCTTCTTCCAAAAAGGTCAAGGATACTGGTTATTAGATAGGATGTGCAAAGAAATTTCCCTCTGGAATTTTAGGAATATTACATTACGACCGTTGTATGTTGAAGTTCACAATCTACTTACATATTTCTCATATACATGTGTCTTATATTTATAGGGACATGAACAATTTTGTAGATGGACTCTCAAAAGATGGAGTTGGGCTGGATCGAGGAACTTGGATTATTTCAGTAATCTAGAATGAACACTTTGCAGAATATAATCATCAACCATTGGACCTAATCTTCAATGTTTTATCTTAGATTTTGTGTAAGGATGGACTTTCACAGTTTATTGTATGAATGGTTTGTATTACTCTGAATCATTTTTGTTTTTGTTTGAAGAAGATACAGATGTCACTGAACATAACAAACTTCAATCTTTTTGTGACGATGGATCGGACATAGGAATGTCATGTCATGTAAAGGGCTCAACAATATTTTTGAATGCCATAGGCATCTAACTATGTAAAAAAAAACTTTGCTTGTAACAAACATGAAGTATGTATAACAATAATGATATTATTATTATTATTATTAATATGCATGTCTAAAAGCTACATATGTGACCATTTAATGTATATTTATACATAATTTCATATATTTAATGTGTCCTTTTCTCATAAATACTAGAGCCCTTTGCAAGACATCTTTTAACCATTTCCTAACAGATAGTGATCTGACAACTGCCTTTGGCCACCGACTTTCATAGCCTCTCTGATCACCGACCTTTGGCCATTTAAAAACCATGGATTATTAAGTGCAAATCCTTACAAGTTAAGTAGGGCATTTGATGGAGAATCGGTAGTTTGGACTCTTAAGAACACAAATTGTGACAAGTTAATAAGGGCATTTGATCGAGAATCAATGGTAAAAGGTTAACATTGGATATGACCTGGGGACGCTAGATCATTTCGACCTGACCAGAAAAGTTACGTGTAAAATAAGATAAATTGCAGCCAAGAGGACCAGTCATCGTGAAATTTTTGACAGACTCGACTAAATCCTAGACAGACACTATTTTTTTTAAACCAAAATCACTGATTAGGGCTGTCGCTGGACGTTCATTGTGCCACCATCTGTAAGGAGGTTCTACAACATATAACTATTTGTTGCATGATGACCTTTCCCTACTAATTCAAAGTCCATGATACATCTTTCATTGAAAGGCACGCTGCGAACTATGTAGAACAAGGGCCGAAAAAACGATGAGTAGTGTTATGCATATAAAAATTAAAGGGAAGCGTCTATACTATCTCGACCATAACTAGTCTTATTACGTGGAATAATCATTAATTGAAGAGTTGCCTCCATTGTTTAATATGTCATACCTTGCGTATACGTGAAGTTTCAAGTGAAGCAAGTCCACTTTTAAGCTGAGACAAAGATAGAGGAGCCGTCATTGCATTAGTATCTGTCGCTGCAGAGTATGACCATCACTGAGGCATCAGAATATAACCATCATTAAAGCATCGAGATCCAAATGATCCTTATGAGTTGGCAAGATGCGTTAGCAAAAGAGGACATCATATATTTTGGTCGCAACCAGTGATCAAATTTGAAGGGCTGGTCTTAATTTCATTTGGAAGGGCATATAATCATCCAACACTTCAAGGATGAAAGTTAAAAAAATAATTGTAGTTCAATTGACAAGTGTACATTAAGTAAACCCATCCAAAAAAAATGGAACCTAAACCGTTGGAGCTCTGGGGAGTGAAGAAGAGTCTTCAATGATTTGCACAAAGGTATTAAAAGAAAGATAAACTTTGCCTTTACTCACAAATTATAATAAACAAGTAAACTAATCCTGACCTTAACCAGAGAAGGTGAAACAATCAACTTGCGCTTGAAACATTGAAAGATGTCAACCTCGGTCTTCCACAGGGCTGTGATAAATAAGTAATGAAATTAATAACATGATAGTCATGAAGATTCACAGTATAGCAATTAAAATATATGAAAGAGTGAGGGTCTAGGGAGTGTGAGCAGTTAAAAATGATTGAGAAGAAGTATAATGAAAATCTAGAAGCATTACCTTGACAAAGATGGTTCTCACAAGTTTGAGCTTCCTATATTGATGCCCATTGCCACAAGTTCAATTTTGCAGAAAATGTTGGAGAAATAGAGCTTAAATAGAATTAAGAATTGAGGAGCGTGTGCACTGTGTAGTTCGATGGGAATTGAGATTGCAAAGTACACTTGATCCTTTCCAAGTTGTCATTATTAACTTATAATATTATAATATTATATTATATTATAATGTTCGACAACACAGGTATTCCAACAGTGGACGAACACCTTCAGTAACCACTCACACAACCAGATCAAAGATCAACACACCGTTGTTTTGACGTGGTAAAACTCCTACGGGGAAACATCCACGGCCCCAGCCAATGCGGCCACTTGGAGCAGTTTATTAATGCAAAATAAAAAGATTACAGAGAGATTTTACAAGAAAGTTTCTCACAATCGATTATCGACAAATGACCCTCCATGCTCTTTAAATAGAGATCATGGACCAATCGGGTGTTAAGCCACACATCAATGGCCGTTAAGATCGAGGAGAGTATGAATCGTCAGATCACTCTATGTCGGGAACATATCGTGACCGTCGGATTTCCTAACTACAAATGCATACTAAAGAAACACACTAGGAAACACACTTTTACTTAACGACACATTAGACCAAGTACATCTTAACTAACTCCTAAGTGTCTAAATATCTTAATATCCCCCCTTAAAAACAACTTGGGATAGGATTGAAGGATTTACCATTTTGACACAATAGGAGAAGGAAGGAGGCATTAGAGCCTATCCCCCCTTAAGGACAACTTCCTGAACTCCTAACATAGATCGAAGTTTGGAAAACTTCGCTTCTGCAAGAGACTTTGTGAAAATGTCTGCAACTTGATTTTTGGTAGGGAAAAAGAGCACTTCAATAACTTGATCATGAATGAAATTTTTGATGAAGTGCATGTGTATCTCGATGTGTTTTCTATGCTGATGTTGAACTGGGTCTTTGGCGAGCTTGATGGCACTCTGATTGTTGAACCAAAGGCTGGTCGGATGCTGCCGCTGGAATCCGAACTCTGAAAGGTTCTGTCAAAGCCACAAGGCTTCCTGACTGGCATTTACCGCTGCTCAGTACTCTGCTTCTGTCGAAGAAAGTGCAATAGCCAGTTGTTTCTTACAGAGTTGTTTCTTACAGGCCCAAGTGAGAGGTCCTGAACCAAGGATGAAAACATAACCTGCAGTAGACTTCCGATCATCAGGGTCGTCGGCCCAATCTGAATTAGTGAAACCAACCTAAAGGAGTCCCCCCTGAACTGTAATGTATCCCGAACTGAACTGTACCATGGACATAGCGAAGTATCTTTTTAGCTTCTTTCCAATGGCTTTCATGGGGTGTTTGCATATACCGGGCAACAAGACCAACAACAAAGGAAAGATCAGGATGGGTATGAGTCAAGTATACGAGGCTATCAACTAACTGACGGTATAGGGTGGCATCAATTTCAGGAGAAGTACAGGTGGTAGTAAGCTTGACTCCAGGCTGGAAGGGAGAAGGGGCTGGTTTACAATCATCCATGTGAAAGCGATGAAGAAGGTCACACGCATACTTAGACTGGGAAATAAAAATTCCTTCATTGGTTTGCAAAACTTGGAGGCCAAGGAAATAGTGCAAAAAGCCTAAGTCTGTCATTTCAAATTTCTTCTTAACGCTGGTTTTCACATGGTTTAAAAGTTTTGAGTCACTACCAGTAAGGATAAAGTCATCAACATAAAGGACAGGGATTATGAGATGGCTTCCTACTTTCTTGGTATAGACATTAGGATGAGAATGGCATCTAGAGAATCCGGTTTCAATAAGAAAGCTGTCCATTTTGGCATACCAAGCTCGGGGAGCTTGCTTAAGACCATAAAGAGATTTCTTAAGGCGACAAACAAGGCTAGAGTCATTTTGGACATAGCCAGGAGGTTGTTCCATGTAGATTTCTTCTTGCAAATCTCCATGCAAGAAGGCGGATTTAACATCCACCTCATGGACCTCCCATTTATGTGAGGCAACAAGGGCAAGAACAAGGCGGATGGAATTCATTTTGGCTACAGGGGCAAAGGTTTCATTATAGTCAATTCCTTCAACTTGGGAAAATCCTTTGGCAACTAACCGAGCCTTGTGTCTTTCAACACTTCTATTTAATGCATACTTAGTTCTGTAGACCCATTTACCACTGACAAGTTTTTTTCCTTTTGGAAGAGGTACAAGATCCCAAGTATCGTTTTCCATTAAAGAACGATACTCTTCATTCATTGTTGTATCCCAATCTGGATGACCTGAAGCTTCTGCAAATGTCTCTGGATCACGAGTCTCTGAAACTTGAACAAAAAGAGAAGAGGTTTGCTGGAACTGTGAACATGTTCGACGTTGATTTGAAGGATCACCGACAAGACCACTAGCTGCTTCTCGTGTTGAACGGACCCATCTAGGAAGTGGTGGAACTGGTGTTGGTTCAGGTTCAAAGGACTCATCTGGAGGAAGGTGAGCAGGGGGAGGTGGATTTTCATCCTCATTGTCATCATCTGAAGAAGAAACCAGAATAAGAACAGAAGAAGGCACAAACGTTGAAGATGGCTCGCAGGCCGAAGAAGGCACAATCGCCGAATTAGGCTTGTAGGCCAAGAGATTTTCATCAAATTTAACATCTCTTCTAATAATAATTTCATTACAATGTGGTTGAAGAAGTCTATAACCTTTGACATCTTTAGAATAACCAACAAATATACACTTCTCACTTTTAGGCTGCAATGCTTTCCTTTTCTCATTAGGAATGTGAGCCCATGCTATACTTCCAAATACACGGAAGTGACTTACATCTGGTTTAATTTTAGTCCAAGCTTCTTCCGGTGTTATATTTTTAAGAGCCTGTGTGGGAGTGCGATTGACTATGTAATTTGCACAGTTGATTGCTTCTGCCCAATACTTTAGACTTAATCCCTTAGATTGGATCATACAATTAGCCATTTCTTTTAATGCGCGGTTCTTTCTCTCAGCAACACCATTTTGTCGTGGTGTATATGGAACAGTGTGTTGCATTTGGATGCTCTGTGTAGTGCAACAACTTGTAAAATTATTGTTCACATATTCGCCTCCATTATCTGTTCTTAACTTTTGAATTTGATGTCCAGATTGCTTTTCTACAAGGGCCTTGTAGGCCAAAAACTTGTCAAAAACTTCGCTCTTAAGTTTGAAGAAGTAAACCAAACCCAAGTACGTCTGGAAAAATCATCAATGAAAGTTAAGAAATACTTGCACCCAGAAAAAGGAGAAGAAAGTGGATCACACAAATAACTGTGAACAAGCTGCAAAGGGCCCGAGGCGTGCCAAGAGGCACGTTTGTCAAAATTGTCCCGATGATGTTTGCCGAGAATACAACCGACACAAACACCATCTCTGCATGAAACAGGAGGAAGACCAGTCACCATCTGTTGATTACATAGTTGCTGCAATGAGCGATAGTTTAGATGACCAAACTGCTCATGCCAAAGTTTGCTCAAGTCATCGCTATGAGCAACAAAAACTGATGAAAAAGATGACGACCCAAAGTTGTCAAACTTGTACAACCTGGTAATATCATCAACAATTCCAGTTGCAAGAACATGCTTAGGATCTTTTAGATCCTTGATTACAACTTGGTGAGGTGAAAACTCTACGGTTTTACCTTCACCCGAATCAGTGATTTGATATACTGATAGAAGGTTACAAGAAAGACTTGGAACACATAATACATCATTGAAATGACCATTATCTACTTGAACTGTTCCAGATCCTACAACACTAAGAGATCTATCATCACCAACAAATATTTTCTTGGTGTTACATTCATTTAGAGCAGAAAATATGTCTTTATCCTTAGCCATATGATAAGATGCTCCATAATCAATAAGCCACTCATCAGAAGAAGAAGTAGAAGTTGTATTGAAGGAGAAACTAGAAGCAGAAAGTGCATGTCCATGAGAAGAAGAAGAAGAAGAAGTAGAATCAATACTGATGTTGTGCTTCTTCATCGCTGCTTCTAAAGCTGCCATCTTCTTGAAACATTTGGACTCATCATGACCATCTTTATCACAAAAGTTTCAATGTCTGTCAGTCTTCTTATTTTTATATTTTGCTCCTTTGTCACCATTAGGAGCTTAAGTTGTTTGAGCGGGTTTGGGACCCTTATGTTGCTTGATGTTGTAGTGAGGATGTTGCTTCTTGGGATACTTGGGTTTATCTTTCTGTTGGGCAACTAAGGCTTTGTTGGAGGTACCTGCAGTGCTGATCACTCCAAGTTGTACAAGCTTATCTTCCTCTCTAATCAAAGCAACGCAAAAGGACTCAAGAGTGGGTTTTTGATAAGCTTTCCCTAGAGCCTCTCTCATGGCATAAAAAATAGATACGAACACAAAATATGCAATACCTAGCTTAGAAAGAATAAGATAGATGCAACGCTCTTCCTCCATTTTTATCTCACATTCTTCACATAAAATTCTGAGTGTTTTAAACTTAGATAGATAGTCTCCAAGGCAAGAAATATCACTTGGACTTAAGGTTAGTACTTGATTTTCTAACTGTTTTGTTCGAATAATATTGAGTTTACCAAACACAGATTCAATCTTTTTCCAAGCTTCATCGAGGTCATCAATTTCTTTAAGGTGGAATCTTAAATTAGGAGAGATGAACATTCCGATTAGTCCACGTGCTTCGTCACTCCTATTAGCCCATTTGATTGTCTTATCATCATCAATGGGTGCTTTTTCCTTTCCCAAGGTAATTCGGTACATGCCTTTACTTTTTAATAAATCTTCCATATGAGATTTCCATTGGAAGTAGTTGGTGCTAGTAAGCAAAAGATTACTAGAAGAAGCCATATTAAATCTTTTGATAATATGGATTTAAAAACTGAAACTGATGTTTTGGATTGAAAGATCTCGAAAAGTTAGGCGGTTTTAAAAAAAACGGCACTGAAAACGGACTTCGGATGTGAGAGTTATGCCATTTAAAAAAAAGGCATAAACGGTAACCAAAGGACCACGTGGTGGTGGAAGTTGCTTTACGAAGTGACCCACTTTTATAAAGAGAAGTGGGGATCACTTTTACAATGAAGTTACTTCATGGAAAATAAATAACTTTAAAATAAAATATTAAAGCTACTTATAGTGATTCACTTTTATACTTGAAGTGAAATACACTTTACAATTTTAGCATGAACTTTTTCAAAAAAAAGTAACAAAAGAGAGAGTTGAACTCAAGACCTCTTACTTAATAAGACAACTTTTAACCAAATGGTCTAGCAAAACATATTGTATTGTTTCGCAAGAGGATTGGGGGTGTTGTTGTGGAAGACGACCTTGGAGAGCGTGCTAAAAAAACTCTTTTCACACAAGAAAAAAATTTCGCTTCTCGATGATAACAAGGGTTAGATCTCGGTTAGCTTAGTCAGAAGATGCAGCTTTTCCTATCTGTTTCTGATTTGCCGAGATCGCACAGGGCGCGGGGCATAGAGCATACGCAGATCTAAAAGAGTAGCAACTTGGAAACAAATAATATAAAACCGAAATAAAACCAAAATAATGCTCTGCAAAGATTTAAAAAAATGCGTTTTGCTCTATTCCTTCATATCTGACTGAAATGACCATATCTTGGGCAAACAAAAACCTTTTCGAGTGAAATGAAAAGTGTTCCTAACTGAAACGAGTGCTCTGGATGCAATGGAACAATCCTCTCAGTCCAGAAATTTTCAGAAATGACAGAAAATGGAGATGAGACAACTCGGCTTCACAATCTCGATCTACAACAGGAGCGGGTCTTCAAACAGGCTTTGATACCATGTTCGACAACACAGGTATTCCAACAGAGGACGAACACCTTCAGTAACCACTCACACAACCAGATCAAAGATCAACACACCGATGTTTTGACGTGGTAAAACCCCTACGGGGAAACATCCACGGCCCCAACCAACGCGACCACTTGGAGCAGTTTATTAATGCAAAATAAAAAGATTACAAAGAGATTTTACAAGAGAGTTTCTCACAATTGATCATCGACAAATGACCCTCCATGCTCTTTAAATAGAGATCATGGACCAATCGGGTGTTAAGCCACAGATCAATGGCCGTTAAGATCGAGGAGAGTATGAACCATCGGATCACTCTATGTCGGGAACATATCGTGATCGTCGGATTTCCTAACTACAAATGCATACTAAAAAAACACACCAAGAAACACACTTTTACCTAACGAGACATTAGACCAAGTAGATCTTAACTAACTCCTAAGTGTCTAAATATCCTAACATCTAATATATTATATATATTATAATATATAATATATATTATAATATATAATATCTATTATAATATTATATTATATTATAATATTTTAATATATTTATATAATTTTATAATATTATTAATAATATTTAATTTTTTTGTAAATTTATAAAATTTTATTTAAAAATTACATTATTTATAAAGTTTTGAGGAACTTATTATTATATTAGTTTATATATAATAATAAATAATGTAATTTATATATAAATAACTTATTTTATATTATAGTTATTATAATATATATAATAACTATATAAGCTGGATCCTAGGAAGTTTTGGAGCCAAATTCTAAACCGCAATACTAAAGAAAATAATAGGATTCCCTTAAGGGACTGGAATTACTACCTTAAAAGTCTTTATGAGTTCCCTAATGCCATGGACACCATTCCTATTGTCCCTACAAAGGAAAACGTTTTTTCTTTAGATGACATAGAGTTCGGGGTTAAGAGGTTTGCAAATGGGAACGCTAAGGACATTGAAGGCTACCAAGCTGAAATTTTTAAAATCGGAGGGCCTATCCTTATCCCTCACATACATAAGCTCTTCAATTTATCAGTCAAGCAGGGCTTCCCGAAACCTTGGACGCAAAGCCTCATTGTTCCTATTTTTAAAAATGGGGATAGAAATATTCCCTCTAATTATAGGACCATTATGATTAGCCCGATTTTAGCCAAGCTTTATGGAATTATTTTGGAAAAGAAGATTAGCCTTTGGCTAGAAAGTCATGGTAAAAGAGCTAAAGGCCAGGCCGGGTTTAGGAGATATCATTCAACTGTGGACCATCTCGTTACCTTTAGGATCATTGCAGAGGAGTTCCGCAATACTAAAACCAATCTTTTTGTTGTTTTGTTGACTTTAGAAAAGCTTTTGACATGGCTCCTAGGAAAAACCTTTGGAATAGGTTGGAAGCGATAAAAGTGCCTCTTGAGTTGAGGGATGCTGCAATAGAGATGTATGAGAACATTATTGCTAAGTTTAAAAACACCGAGGGCTGGTCAAAAGAGGTCAAAAGAGATTAACTGCAATATCGGAGTCAAACAAGGTTGCCCCTTGTCCCCTACCCTTTTTGGCATATACATTGACAAGTTAGAAGATTGCTTGGAAAAAACAGGTTGTGTCGGCCCTACTCTCACTGGTATAGGCATCAATCTTCTTCTTTATGCCGATGATATCGTTCTTATGGAAATGAGTCCCCATGATCTTGAAAACCAACTAAGAATCCGGAAGGATTTTTGCTCCAATATGGGTATGACTGTTAATACTGATAAGACTAAGGTCATGATTATTAAATTCAATAAGATCCCTTATGATACTTTCGTATATGACAACAACAACTTGGAGGAAGTGACTTCATACAAATATCTTGGAATTGATATTCACCACAAGCTCAATTGGAATTATAGCATTGAGAAAATGATTATTGGGGGATGGAAAGCTTATTATGGGCTTGAAAACAATTGTAAATCAACTGATCTTTGGAGTTTGGATAAGAAGAAACTCCTCTTTGAGATTTTTGTTACACTTGTTATTCTTTATGTTTTGAAGTCTGGGGCTGTTGTATCTCTCGTGAATCCTGGAGAAAGATAGAGAAAATACAAAAGAATTTTATAACTTATAATCTCAAAATTAAAGGAAATACGCCCTATCCCATCCTCCTCTTAGAAACAAGCATCTCCCCCATTGAGAGCATGGCTATGACTAGATACCTAATGTATAAGAACAAGTTAAACAACATGGAAGAAAAGAGGCTTCCTAAAATTGCTTCAAAATCGAGTCATAACCACCATCGACTCAAGCGAGGATGGCGTAAAGATGCCCGGTCTTGGCTAAACTATTGGGGAATCATGGAAGACACCATTTTACAGAATAAAGATACTATTAAAAAAACGTCAAATCAAAATTTAAGGAGAAAATGTGGTGTGATAAAGAGTTAGAGGAAAAAAGAAAATTAAGGTATTATAAGGATGTAATCAACCTTAATCTAGAAGATCAAAATTATCTATCTGTTTGGCCAAGTGTAAAGAAAAAAATAAGCGTTGCTAAGATAAGAACAAATTCTCTCGAGCTCCATAGTAAAACTGGGTGTTGGTCAATTCCTAAAAAGCCATGGGATGAGAGAGTGTGTCACCTTTGTGACACTAAGAATGTTGAAGATGAAAAGCACTTTCTCTTAGATTGTCCAACCTATACCCATATTAGATCTCATTTTCAAAATATTTGTCACATTACCAACCTTCCTAACCTCTTAACTCAACAAAAGTATGGTGATCTTGGAAAGCTTCTCTTAATGCTTGTTGAGCGCATAGATAAAATTCTAAAGAATCGCAAGTAATCACTTACCCTCTTAAGGTCCGATAGACCAATTTGGTCTTAGTGGACGTTAATCATCATCATCATCATCATCAATTATTATATATATAATAATATTATAATAATATGTTATATATACTAATTATTATATATTATAATTAATACTAATAATATATTA
>ML798752.1:145311-167033 GCA_009831015.1 Picea engelmannii | reverse complement strand
CAACGTTACGAGCGCTCGGGAACCCACTTGCGTCTCTCAAATGGGTATCGAAAAATTGGTTTGTAATTTTAAACCCATAATTGCACTTCTTCCAAATAGCCTTCATTCGGAGCTGGTAAAACGTGGGAAAAAGAATGCCTCAATGTTGCGAGAGCTCGGGAACCCACCTATATCTCTCAAATGGGCATCAAAAAATTATTTTATATTTTTAAACCCATAATTCCACGTCTTCCGCTTACTTTGAGTTTAAGTGTGTTTCATTTGCTTAAATTAAGCATGAGATTGTTATTCCACGAAGTAGCGCCTGCCCGACTAATGGAAAGGGGGGCGTTACAGTATGGTATCAGAGCATTACGGCTCCAGGTGAAAGAGTGTTACAGTATGGTATCAGAGACAAGGTTTCGACGTTGAGCCTAGATGGGCCAGTTGAGTGGTCTTTGGACCGAGGGTTTGAGAATAAATTGTGTCTGGAGGACCAATTCCGGACCTTTGAATGTTCTTGAGTGTCAAGGAGTCACTTGGCTGTGTTACAAAACTCAGGAGGTGTAGCGGTGTTATAGAAACTACAACCAGTGTGGTATATGGCCACAGGGAGAGAGGACTCCACACCAGAAGTGTTGGAGCCGTAGGATCGGTTCGGGGGAAAAGAGAACCCTCGTGACCGTCAAATCTGGAAAACGTGCGCAAGGTTTAAAAACCCTTTGGACTTGCGCAGGAACATGGAAATCGCGATACGTAAAACCCCAAATTCGTCGGGACTGTCCATCAGGGGGAACGCGTGGTTGTTGGACGACGTTTAGGCATCCGAGAAACCAAAAGGGAAGAACCTTGTTTTCACAAGTCATGAAATAGAGAAACCTGAAATTCTAAAACGATCTACACCGTAGATCGTAAGAGAGGAACTTGATTGTTGGATCAAGTGGAAGGGTAGACAGTAATTTCAGGATTTTGGCAAATGCAAGTTCGAGATGTGTGGATGCACGACCTCTCGATGCCCAAAATCCTGAAACGTCGAAAAGATCTGCATCGTAGATTTGAGAAAGGTATAATCATTGGATTTCACTTGGAATGGATGTGGACACATGGGTGTGTACCACGTGCCAGTGGGAAAAGAGGAAAGTGAGCATGGTGGGACCCGATGACGTCACCATAGATAATGTGGACCCTCCTGAGGTTGCCACTCGCCACTGTAGATGTGGAGACAGTTGTGCTATGTGGGCCCGGAGGGTAAGGTAAATCGGGATTTCGGGATTCGCAAAGGAGGAGCACGAGGTCTCAACACTCCAACTCCCGAAGTCGCGAGTTGCGAGAGGTGCTAGCACTTATCCCTAACCTATGGTTATATGTAGTAGGCGCTAGCGAGGAGGGAGCCATATCCATATCACATCTCGGGTATTGGCGTTTGGAGGAAGAGGAGTCGAGGGTCTTCGACTCGCGAACTCGCGAGATCGCGAAGTTGTGAAAGGTGCCTTTGGTTACAAGGGTAGGGAGAAAGATGGAGCTATCACCCGAAAGAGAGTATGAGAGTCTCATGGACCGAGACCCCGAAACTAGAAGTCCCAAAATTTGCAGAGCCAAATAGAGCTCATAAAACTTAATGGAATCAAAATGTTTTTTCTTGTTCATGTTGGTTTATGAGTGTCGTAAGTTTCTTGAAGGTTTAAGGGCCTGACAAACTTCAGTTGATTTCACATTGTGTGTGCAGAGTTCAATGAGTGTCAGGTCAACCGTGAATCTATGCTGAGTATAGAAATGGAGAAGGTACAGATTACCTCTAAAACAGAGGACGAAAGGGTAGGAAGGGATGTCAACTTGGGAGTCGAAGGATCAAACTCTAATGGGCATGGAAAAGAGATGGATAAGGAAGGACATATGATGAAACTCATTGAAATATTATAGAAATATGCCCAGGCTCACCGAGCTGATAGCCGAAAGCTCACGAGGGTCAGGGATCAACAGGGAGAATTCAACTTAAAAATGTTGAAGAACTTGGAAAGAATAGAAAGGAAGTTGGAGAAGAGGAGTGGCTCAAGCAAGACAGAGAGTCACAGAACCCTTGAGAGAAGAAGAAGATTGAGTAGTGGTAGCAGACATCATCGTCGCTCCCCAAAGCATTCCAGCAGGGAAGCACATAGTATTTCAAGCCTGTCCCCTACTAGAAAACACCGAACATCTGGAAGGGATGAATTGAAAGGAGAGATGAACAATATTAAGACTCCAACATTCGATAGAGAACATAAGAAGGAGGAAGATGCTGAAACATGGTTGCTAGGCATGAGAAAATATTTCCAACTGCAGAATTATTCCCCTCATGCAGAAGGAAGAATTGCGATGTATCAACTAAAGGGAAAAGAATCCATGTGGTGGGATTAGTTTGTGCAGGTGCAACACATCAGAGAGAAAGATATCACTTGGAAGGAGTTCAAGAGGCATTTCGAGAAGAAATACCTGACCAAAAGGTACTATGACAAAAAGATGAAGGAGTTCTTCGAACTCAAGTTGGGCAGCATGACCATCGATGAATATGAACGAAGGTTTTTGGAACTACTGAAGTATGTTACGTTCATCAAAGATGAGGTTGTCAAGATTCAGAGATATATGAGTGGACTACCACCTTCTATTGGTGACAAAATTCAGTATGATGATCCTAAGACTATGGAAGAAACAATAAGAAGGGATAAATGCTTATATGAACAACAAAGAGAAAGACCTACTTTTCAGAAGGCTTTGAATGATCAGAAGAAGTTCAGGAAAGAGTAGAGGAAGAAGGGAAACGAGCCTCCCTTTTTCAGAAACAATCCTCGGGGACAACCATCTTTCAGAGAGCCCAGGAAGGCTGAAGTGGGTGAACAAATTCCCAGACCGCCACCTATGGTGTGTTGGGGTTGTAAAGGAAACCATAGGTACCGAGACTACCCCCACAAAAAATACAAAGCGAGAACTGTCCATAATGTTCAGCAAGCTGAAATAGTGGAGGATATGGGAAGTAGAATGCCAAGGATCTACGTAGCCCTAGACAACAAGCAAGCAGAATTTCAATCGACAATGATTGAAGTGGAAAGTATGATCAACAACCGACCATTTATTATTTTAATTGATTTTGGGGCTAGCCATAGTTATGTAGATCCTAGTGTGGTGGAAATTTTGAATTTATCAAGAAGCAAACATGAAAGGTATTGGTTAGTACAGTTGGCTATAGTAACCAAGAGGAAGGTCACTGAATTGGTTAAATCTTGTTCAATAGACATGAATGGATAGAGCACGAAGGTTGAATTGAA
This sequence comes from Picea engelmannii, assembly GCA_009831015.1. Lineage (NCBI taxonomy): Eukaryota > Viridiplantae > Streptophyta > Pinopsida > Pinales > Pinaceae > Picea > Picea engelmannii. The sequence continues at coordinate 163,755 of ML798752.1, read as the reverse complement.
TGTTCTGCCTTTAGGCTCGTATGACTTCTTAATTGGGATGGACTAGTTGGACCAGCACCATGCCCTCCTGGACTATCATAACAAGAGGTTTACATGCCTGGATGAGGAGGGAAATCGAAAAACAGTCCAAGGAATTCCCAGAGTTGTGGTTGTTAGAAAAATCTCAGCCATGCAGCTGAAGAAGTGTTACAGGAAAGGCTTTCAATTATTTGTAGCCCATGTGGAGGAAGCATCCAGAGATGAAGTCTCAATAATTGGAGACCATGAGGTACTCACAGAGTTCAAGGATGTATTTCAAGAGGTACCTGGACTACCTCCAAAGAGAGACATCGATTTCTCTATAAATTTTATGCCTGGAGCAACTCCGGTGTCGAAAGCTCCTTATAGAATGAGTACACCAGAGCTGAAAGAGTTGCAATTGCAGCTCGAAGAGCTTCTAAAGAAGGGGTACAGTCATCCCAGTGTGTCACCTTGGGGTGCCTCGGTCCTATTCGTGAAGAATAAGGATGGGACGTTGAGATTGTGCATTGATTTCCAGCAGTTGAACAAGGTAACTGTCAAGAACAAGTATCCTCTGTCGAGGATCGATGATCTTTTCGATCAGCTGAAGGGTGCGAAAATATTTTTGAAGATAGATCACAGATCAGGATATCACCTGGTAAGAATAAAAGATGAGGACATCAGCAAGACCTCCTTTAGAACAAGGTACAGTCATTACGAGTTCACTGTGGTGTTGTTTGGACTGTCAAATGCACCTGTTGTTTTTATGTGCTTGATGAATGGTGTATTCAGGGACTATTTAGACAAGTTTGTCATAGTCTTCCTGGATGACATCTTGGTGTATTCCAATTCATAGGAAGAACATGAAAAACACCTAAGACTGGTGTTGCATGTGTTGAGAGAACACCAACTGTATGCCAAGTTGAGCAAATGCTCATTTTATCAAAGATAGATACATTACTTGGGACATATTATTTCAAAAGAAGGGATCATTGTGGATCCTAAGAAGGTTGAGGCCATCCGAGAATGGTCAGTGCCAAGGAATGTGACAGAAGTTAGATCCTCTATGGGTCTGGTGAGCTATTATAGAAGGTTTATCGCATGGTTCTCAAAGATAGCTCACCCTATCACTTCCTTGCAAAGGAAGGAGAAAAAGTTTCAGTGGAATGAAGAGTGTGAAGAGAGTTTCCAGCAATTGAAGCAACTGTTAACCAGTGCTCCAATCCTGAGAATTGCAAATCCAAATATGGATTTCATGGTGTGCACAGATGCATGTAAGGAAGGGTTGGGAGAAGTTATCAGCCAAGATGGATTTTTAATCTTTTATGAGTCTAGGAAATTGAAAGAGCATGAAAATAATTATGCCACTCACGATTTGGAGCTGGCAACAATCGTCCACACTCTGAGGAAATGGAGACATTACCTCATGGGAAGGAGATTTGAATTGAGAACAGACCATAATGGTATGAAATATTTGTTTGATCAACCAACCTTAAATGCAAGACAAAGCAGGTGGCTGGAATTTCTGTGTGAATACGACTTTGATATCAAGCATATCAAAGGGAAGGAAAACAAGGTGGTTGATGCACTCAGCAGAAAGGTGCATGAATTACATGCTACAGCCATTAGCATGTACATGAATGATATTAAAGATAGAATTTTGGAAGCTGCACATGCAGATTTGCAGTACAAAGACTTGGTAGCAAAGATACAACAGAGTGAGGAACCACAGAAAGAGGAAAATTACACCTTGGGAGCTTATGGAATACTTTTGTACAAAAACATAGTGTATATACCCAATGTTCAGCATTTGAAACTTGCTATTCTAAGAGAAATTCATAATGTGACTTATGTTGGACACCCTGGATATCAGAAGACTGTGGAAGTAGTCAAAAGCCATTACTTTTGGCTAGGCATGAAGAGTGAGATCACTGAATACATCGCCAGATGTATGGAATGCCAGAAAGTTAAGGCTGAGCATAGGCACCCAACAGGGTTGTTGCAACCTTTACCCATTCTTGAGCGGAAGTGGGAAGTGGTGACGATGGATTTTATTACAGGATTTCCCAGAACAAGCAAGCTGCATGATTCGATCATGGTGGTGGTGGAAAATCTTACAAAAGATGCCCATTTTATTCCACTGAAAACCACTCACAAGGCAACAGATGTTGCTAACATTTTCTTAAAAGAAGTGGCACGCTTGCACGAAATTCCTAAGATGATTGTGTCTGATAGGAACCCGAAATTCACCTTGAATTTTTGGAGAGGACTGTTCAAAGGATTCATAACAAATCTGAATTTTAGTATAGTGTATCATCCCGAGTCTGATGGACAGACAAAGAGGGTGAACAGAGTAATAGAATACATGCTGAGAATGTATGTGATGGACAAACCATCAAGATGGGAATACTACCTGCATTTGGTAGAATTCACCTACAATAATGGGTATCATGCATTGTTGAAGATGAGCCCCTTTGAAGCACTTTATGGAAGAAAGTGCAACACTCCAGTGAGCTGGGATAATCCAGCTGACAGAGCAGTGGTTGGGCCAGAGTTGCTCAAAGAGATGGAATACCAAATGATAAGAATTAAAAAGAATTTGAAGGCTGCCCAAGACAGGCAGAAAATTTTTGCTGATAAGAACAGAACCCACAGAGAATTCAAAGTGGGTGATCATGTTTTTCTGAAAGTGAAAACTAACAGGTGTTCCCTGAAGCTGGGAAGTTACGCCAAGTTGGCAGCAATATATTGTGGGCCTTTTGAAATCCTGGAAAGGATTGGGCTAGTTGCATACATGCTTTCATTACCTGCATCTATGACTATACATAATGTGTTTCATGTTTCACTGCTTAAGAAATATATACCTGATGCTAATCATGTTATCGATTGAAATGTGATTCAGGTGGAACCAGAAGGTGTCCTGCAAGTACATCATGTGCGCATATTTGACAGGAAAAGAAAACAGCTCCGAAATTGAGCCATAGAGCTTGTAAAGGTCTAGTGGACCTGGTACGGTCCTGGGGACGCGACATGGGAGCATGAAGATGTTATGTGGGCAGAGTACCCGCATCTTTTTGAAAATTTTGAAAAGTTTGCAGATACAGTGTAAAGTTGCACTGAGGACAGTGCAGAAATAAGGGGAGGGGAATTGTAATGTCCCCAAGGTCGAGCCCTATTGTAAATCTTTTTTATGAAATGAATTGTAAATATTTTTTATAGGTTGGTGAGACGAGTTTATATAAGCTAGTGGGCTTATGTGATTGTTAGGCCAGAGAGCCTAAGTGTTGAAGGCCAAGAGCCTGATTTTGTACCTGTATTTATGCAGAACAGTAATAAAATATAAACACCGCCACGTGCAGACCGACCATGATGAATGAGTGATGGGGGACTAAGCTTCCACAGAGTGGGCAAGGGATTAGGGGTTGGAAGGTGGGAAAAGGGACTAAGTGCTAAGCCTAGGGGCTTAGGTCCTTGGGAATAATATTTTAATATTATTCCAAAAGACATGTGAATATTATGTTTTATCCTAAGTTCTTTTTGGAAGGACAAGCAACTTATGAATGGAAGGAATGCATGCAGTTGCATGGGTGACAAGTGTCAACCCAGGTGGATGCAAATAAAATGGTTGAGATGAGCCGTGTTGGGGGTTCCTCCTCCATTCTACCCGATCGTTTGAGCGTGAACCGATCCGAAATCGGCATGAGACCTCGTGCAATTATGAAACTGTGGAAAAAGTCTGTGTTGATTTCGGGGATAGCCTGTGTTAATTTCTGGAAAGCCGAGACATCCTCTGTCTGAACAGATCAAGCCTGTGTGCGGAATTTCTATCTCCAAGCCATAATCGCGAGACCATCTTGTCATTGCTAAGGCTGTTGGAAAGCTAGTGTCTTTTTTTCCTGTTGGTTGTTGTGGCCACGCAATGCTGGACTGCGTGTGGCTTGTTGGCCAGTTTGTACAACACTCTCTCCAGGTGAGAGAGGTGATTGTAGTTGGAAGAACATGTTGCTTGAACTATGAGCGACTCTCTCCAGGCGAGAGAGTGCACAGAGGAAGGAGAGAACTCCTGGAAGGAACCCTGTAGCTTCCACAGAGCTCGGAGACTTCCGGTCCGTTCTGTTGCTGAAACCCAAGGCAAGGGAGGTTAGCAGTCGAAGGACTGTCTAGGTGACAGAGAAGGTGTATACTCTTGGGGTGGAATAGGCATGTGGGGAAGGAGAGTCTGTGGGCAGTGAGTATGAGTGGTTCCTGGGAGAGAATTCCTTCCTTGTGACTGTGTGTTTTCCCTATAACCTCATCCTAGCCTAGGATTCTTTGCCTTGGGGTGGAGCTTAGTCCCAACTCGGGGGTGACCCAATGTTGAGCTTAATGAGAAGCGCGGTCTAAGGCTGGGAGTTTCATGGAAGACCTTCACCTGGTTGGTGGAATTACCACTGTTTTCACAGATAAGTACCAGATGATGTTTCAATTATGTTACTGCATGTCTGTGTATTTATAATTATCATGTATTCTGTTGTGCATATGAATTAATGTAAAAACCATTGATTATTTATAATAGCAGTAATTCTTATGCTTACTTTGAGTTTAAGTGTGTTTCATTTTCTTAAATGCATGTCATATATATATATATATATATATATATATATATATATATATATATATATATATATATATATAATTAAGCATGAGATTGTTATTCCGAGAAGTAGCGCCTACCCGGCTGATGGAAAGGGGGGCGTTACAGTATGGTATCCGAGCGTTACGGCTCCAGGTGAAAGAGTGTTACAGAATGGTACGATGACTCTTCAATGACCACCTAGTAGCAACCATTTTCCAGAGGATGACCTACTTACTAGGAAACCATGTCACTCACTAAGGTGAAACTAGGAAAAATTAATAGTTTCCAAGAAAACATTCCATATCAAGAAATGATTCTTTGCAACATGATCAATTACTTCAAATATTAAAATGACACTTACCATGACACTAGGCTTGTTAGCTCATGAATCAAGACCTGTTTTCTTCTTGAACCAATATGATGTAACAAATGTTGCTTTGTTACTGGCGATGAATGATGCAATCATGAATAGAAGGGGCCCTACAATATCTTCTAGTCAATCTGACTCTCGACACTTCATTTATGCTACATGTGGGCCTTGAGACATTATATCCTTAGTTTCCCCTAGCTTGGGGGGTAACAATGTTAACTATGGAGTCAATATTCTTTTCATCCTCAAAAATGTCATAATTAGGGATTGATTGTCAAGAAACCCTCCTAGAGGAGATGTCTGAGATTTCTGTTGATAAACCATTTCTATGGATATAATATTTCTCAATATAAATCTTGATTTTCATAGGTTTGAATCTATAACAGGATGGCACATGGAGGCTCCTTTTGTATCCACAAATTTGACCCCTTATACAAGACTCCCCATAACATCTCCCAAGAGTTACTAACTTGAATTTAATCATATGGAAGGAAAGGAAAATTGAGGGGATATACCATATCCTTAACTTTATATAAAGGAAAGGACCTTGAGCTATCATGCATGACCTTCGCATTGCACTTGAATACTTATGGTGCTAGAGTGGCATCTATATTTGATATAATAATAGGGATATTAGGATCTCTTACATAGATGCCCACAGATTGAAACATAAACTTCATTTCATTATCACCAATATAAGTTAAAACCAAATCTATAGCAACATAGACATTATCGATCCCATTTGGTTCTAGATGAACCTCATCCTTCCTTCTAGGAGGAGCCTTCTTTTTCCAATATTTATTATGAGGATATTTGAAAGGAAATTATGTCTTAGTATGTCCATATTGATGGAAAACATCACAATGGAATGGTACACCCAATACATAGTCCAAAATTTGGGAGAAATTCCAATTACCCATCTCTATTTCCAAATTGTGTGGCAATCATAACCCTAAATCTATCTCATTCAATATTTTTCCACTGATTTCATTGTTGACAAGCATGAATCCTTCTAAAACCATAAAAAGAAACCAATATTATTCCCTATTTTTTAAGGATACCTTCACTCTTAAAATCCAAGGGAAAAGCATGCAATTTAACCCATATAGGATGAATTGTGACTCTTTTAGCTCTTGGGTTGAAACGATGAGTATAATGTTTTAGAGTTGGTAGTGTAGATCTTGTTACACATTATTTTGTCGCAACTGATAGTGTTCACCTACTTTCCATCATCCAAATCTTTAAAGCCATGATCACTAAAGAAAGACCTTTCCTTGAAAAAAAGTTAGAATGTATTTAAAAACACTATTTTGTGAAAGTGTTGCGTGTTGCACTACTAAAACATGTGACACTCTTAAGTGTCACATGTTTCACCACTGCAGACAGTGACATTGTCTCATGTTGCTAGTTCACAGGGTGCGACATTGTTTTAAAGGGAGTAAAAAGGAAAAAAAAATGTGAAGTTTCTAGAGAGAAGCTTCAGATATGAGGTGTCCTCCAATCGGTTTGGATCTCACTCGTAATCCTGATTTGGAGAGATCCTAACCTCCTCTTCAATATATAAAAGGAGACTTCTCTCATGAGAAAAGGTTAATAGCTAATGGACAATAACTAGTAGTGAGTAATGGTTAATATCTTTAGCTTCTGATTTGAGATTAGAAGATTGTTCTTTGGCCTTGAGAGATTCTTGTGTCAAAGTATTCAGTTGATGGTGATGGAACTCATGGGAGAAATGTGGGTATTGGAGAAATGAATAGCTGGAAAGAGACTCACAACACCAAGGCACTGGTTGTAACTCTTCCATTATTATTAATGCAGTAACATGTTTTCTTTCCTATAAATATTGTTCATTGTAAATTGTATTTAATACATTTCTCCTTGGTCATTTGTATAGATTTGTTGAAGTATTATTGTTTCTTTCACAGGTTAGCTTGTTTTCTTATGCAGGATTCTATTCAAAATCCTTTGAATCAAGCTAGGAGCTACAATTAGCGAGGAAAGTCGTCGATAAAAAGGTATGAGTCCTTACTTATTGATATTTCAATTGTATAAATCTAAGGAAAGTAATATGTTATGTGTTGTTTTGTTCTAGCTTTGGGTTCCCAAGCTAGGGATATCGGTCTACGTCTACATTGACTAATTTATATAATAACAAAATTAGCAACTCCACTAGGAGAAAAATGGTTTTCTCGCGCACAATAACTTGAATTTGAAAATCAAGTTGGTGGGGAAGCCTTGGAAGATGAGTTTCAGAATAAAAAACTACCATATTCGCATCACTCATATCAACTCCACCAATAGATGACAATAATTCTCTTCATTGCACAGGGTAAGTCTGAAGGACTTTGATGGATGACATCACAGAGGGTTCTTGAGCCAAGTCTTCTACAATATTTTAGTTTTGAGCAACTCGCGCGTGTGGGTTAAAAGCCAACTTACGAACTACACCTTTTGGAGGTGGCCAGATCACTGTGTCAGAACCAAGTCAATCAATTTGAAGAGGACCAATAGTAGGTGAAGTAGATGTAGATGTAGGAGTACAGGTAGAAGGTTGATCAACAACACTTCCAATGGAAGGAGGATAGTCTTTGGTTCATGTTTTTATGAAAACATGTTCAATATTTTATTGACACATAAGTACATAAGAGCTTCCTGAGGTAGAGGGTTGATCTTGCACAACCATTTGAGTCTGCTGAGATGGGGAAGGATTTTTCAAAACAACAGGTGTGGTTGAAGTTCCTTTAGGTAAATAATTAACATCGACACGACATAGAAAATCCTTAGTATAATGTTCTTCTTCACAAACGAGACAAGGATATTTAGGCTTTCACTTTTATGTATCCTTAGAAGGTTGAGTTTTTGGTTTCTCCTGTTGTGGGGAATTTTTCTTATCTTTTCCTTTTCCCTTTTTCTTACTTTGTTGATATTTACCAGTAGTTGTGGAATGGACCGTGTTAATATAAAAAAAATTACCAGTAGTAGTAGCAGGAGGTGAAGTGTTTTGAGTGCTAGTGGTAGAAGTAAACTTAGATTTCTGCTAGCAGGAAAATCACCCTATGACTACACCAGGGTTTATAATGTAGGAAGATCAGTTAACTGTCTAAAATTCAACTAATTATCTAAACTACCCCAAACATACTGAAACTTATACAAGAAAATCAAAGATGAGGGAGATCGGGTAACTATACCTCTACTCCTCGTTCGATGATGATCCCCTCGCGCTTGAAATTTTTGTTGATTGCACGCCTCCTCCCAGGGCTAACCTGCATTCAAAGATAAAAAAACATAAAACTACAATCAAGTTATTTCATATACAAATTAGGGTTATATGTTAGAATGTCAAAACATAAAACAATAAAAGCATTCAATACACCATGATTTGGGATAGGAAAAGTAATTATTTTATTAATAACTCAATGATTATACCTTTACAATCAAAGTCGGCTATCGCTCTGCAAACCTGGTCCGGGCTCCTCTTCACCAAGATCCAAGTGCACCTTTGTATGGCTTCTCCTCTCAACCTTATGATCTCTTCTTAGTAAGTGAATGGGTTTCGATGGAGGAAGAAAGGATAATGGGGGAATGTTGAGGCAATTCTCACAAAAGGGTTGCAATAACTTGGGCAAGGAGGGGATGTGAAATCAAGAAGAGTTTCACTATTCTTATTTCTAGATGTAAAATGAGACACCAATACCTCCTTTTGTATGACAAAAGGATGGTTATTCGGTTGGGTTATGGGCTATAGGCAGTGGATTAGCTGGGAAACTACCCAATAGCCCGTAATCTCAACAAATTCCTTGCAAATTTTTATTTTTTGCAAATTTTGCAAGTATACATGGGTTGTAATGGTTCATCATGTGTATGTACGTGATATGTAGTGGTGAATAAAGCGTATGTACGCGGGAAGTAGTGGTGCAGGGTGCATACATCTTAAAAAAAAATGGTTTTTAAGAAGAGAAATTCAACAATGCTTTGGAAAAAATGAAAGTAAAAGGGACAAAGGACAGGTATGAATTTCTAGAGAAATTTAGGGTTATAACATATGCCCCCTAATGTACAAAATTTGTGAACCCGGGACTAGAGTTCGGGAGGTGCCATGTGAAAAATAACAATTGTCTCTCTAAGGTAGGCATACCCATGCTCGGGATGAAATAAATCATGGTTTCCAATCAAATACATTGTAGATCCATGTCATATAACTATATAAATTATATCCGTGAGCAATACACAATGGGTCTACATCTCAAAATCAAATATATACAAGTATAGAATCCATCTTCAAGAAGCCAATAACACCTGATGCCTGGAGATGAGCTCTTCATAGCTCAAGCAACAACTTCAAGATCTTCAAAAATCGGGTAGGACAACAATGTAAGTGTATGAATTCACTACCCATAGGTCTTCGACAGATCGTTGGGAAAATACAAGAGGATCTCGATGATTAGGAAGAGAACTTCGTTGATTTTGATTCAGGACTTTACTGGACTTTCAGAATGTCTGACTCATGAGGTCAAGAGACAAACTATAGAATGGATGACTCGGGTTGGGTGAAACTTCCCTTGGAAAAAAGAATGAAATATGATTAGACTCAGGCAGCATGACATTGACATAAGTTCACGATGCAAGAGGCAATGCAAACTCTCCATGTGTTTGGAAGAGTAACCAAACAGAGGAGGATGCAGCTCTATATAGCGAGAAGAACTTCATAAGGTCATACCAGATCCCAATGCTTTATGAACAAACAAAAGGATGTGTTTTGTCCAAGTGCGACTCATTGTGCTGCCAAAAAAGAATATATATTTCCCATCCCATCTTTTTGGGTTTTTTTTTTTGTTGGTGTTTTTCAATTTTTTAAAGATCTTGAAATAGAATAAAATAATGCTACGTTACAAAGGAGGAACGAGTGTCTCAAGAAATCATACTAGTTCCAAGCGCAAGGAACGCACTAATTCTCAGAGCAAGGAGACATGTGCAGAAAAAAGAAACTCGGGGAAAATTCCTCCATGGGTCAAGGTGTCAGGTCACAGAGGCAAAGTGCTATAAGGCTTGTGTATAAGGCATGCTTCAAAGGTTCATTTGAGAGCAAAATGGAGTCAAAATTAGGCCAAAGACGCAGAGATGCAAATGCGATTAACAAGACACAATGAAACCCCCTTCAATGTGTTTTTAATGAGCCCAATGAAGGTAAGATCGGTAGTTTTTTCACGTTTAGAGAGTCTGAAAAAATGTAAAATAAGACTCCAAGGAGTACCTTTTTCGGAGCTAGTCAAATCAGTTCGAAAAAGGGATAAACTGGCACCGAAAATACGTCTATTCAAAACCATTTTAATGAGTGTAAAAAAGACAAGATCACTCGGCAATCTTTTCAATTTTAAGGAGTCTGAAAAGAGCTTAACTATGGAATCACTGTCTTTTTATGTATTTAGTCTCCTTAGCCCAAAAAATTATAAAAGTTACTGAGGATAACTCTCTTGGCGAGACGAATCTCCCGAGGCATACCTTTTTCCTCCATAATCCACAGGCCAAAAAAAGGGGTAAACTCATGCCAACAGATGTTCTTTTGTACCAATTTAACAAGTGTGAAGGAACAAGGTCACTCGACGATATTTTCAATTTTAGGCAGTCTGAAAAGATATTAACTATGGACTCAATGGGGGTTCCTTTTTCGTAAGTAATCTCCAAGGCCCGAAAAAGGTCATAAACCAAAACCAAGGAGAAAGTTCATTTTTCGTAAATTTAGTCCCTCAGGCTCGAAAAAGGGTTAAACTTATACCTGAGAATACTCTTCTAGTGAACCAAAGTTCCTAGAGTATACCTTTGTTTGTATAATTGACCATAAAGACTGAAAAAGGGATAAACTACGACCAGATAGACGTGCCTTCATATTTGAGTTTGGCAAGCGTGAAGGGAAACAAGATTGCTCGACAATCTTTTCATGTTTAGAGAGTCTAAAAAGGGCTTAAAGAAGACTACAGGGGGCTACAACTCATGCATGAAACTGGTTCAGGTAGAGCCCACTGCTAGGCTCAGACCAAGACTCTCTTCGATAGTCAACTTGGAAAGTCTCCCAAAAGGGAAGAAAACACAAACCACAGTGTAAGTCCTCCCACAGTATAGAAACCGTAGTCATGGATTCAAGGATAGCCTCATCTGAAGAAAATTCAAAATCCTAGAAATCACACAAATGAGGGTCAATAGTCCCAAAGGGTGAAGTAAATTGACCATATTCCATATAACGATGGAGGTTCTAGCCAGGACTGGCAGAGTTTATCAGCAAAGAATCACAAGAATGAGGGCTTGAGGATCTACACACATTGAGATCATAATCAAAAATAGACTCAAGACCATTTGGACCAAGAGGGGGAAGCAAGGGCTCCCATGCCCTCATTGGATAAACCAAAGGATCAATTGCTGAGACCAAGTCTCGAGAAGGAAAACATGATTGCATAGGTTCCTGCCCAGAAGCAATTGAACACCGAGGATAATACACCACATAATTAACCTATGGAAAGGTAGAGTCTACACAAACACTAGGAACATATAAAGGGGTATCCTGAAATAACGTCGAATAAGGCTGGTGATTATCATATGCCAGCTGGTCAATAGTGACAATTCTTCCATTATGAGGGAAATGCATCACCTGTAAGAGCGTAGACACCACAACGTTCATAGCATATACATAATCACGCTAGATAAGTATATTGAAATCTGATGGGCCTTTCACCACTATAACAACAACAAGGACAATCTTCCCAACTAATGAGATAGGAAATTGAGGAACAATCCCCAAATGTTCACTAGGACGTCTATCAAAATCCAACAGCTCATGTGAAGCATATACAAGCTCGGGAGAACCCAAAGCTTTCCAAACCAAGGAGGATAAAATACTTGTGGAGGCTCCTTCATCCACAATACATGGATAATTTTTTGTTGAATTAACTTCAACCCTTATTTGAAAAGGTGCAGAAGAAGGAAGACGAGGCTCAACAAGATCATTCCAATCAAAGGAATCCATCCTAAGGCTTGGAGGGGGTGTGCTTGAAGTGAGCGGAATTCCCCATTATTCTGAAAGTACTAAACTGGAAATGCTAAAAACATAGTCGGTAGACACATCACTCTCCAAGAGAAGAGTGGGATCAACTGAATATTGCATCGGTGTGACCACTTTGGTAGACTCAACACTTTCCAAGAGAAGAGTGGCATCAGTCAAAGTTTGCATCAACGTGACCACTTTGGTAGACTCAACACTCTCCAAGAGAAGAGTGGGATCAACCAAAGACTGCATCGGTGTGACCACTTTCTCAACCAATGGTTGAATAGGCTACGAGACTACATGGTCTAAAGGCACCTCATCCCCCAAAAGAGGAGTGGGATCAGCCGAAGACTACATCGGCATGAAAACTTCATCAACCAAAGACTGAATAGACTGTGAGGAAACCTTATAAGACTCAGAATCAGAGGATCTTGCATACATGGACCACAATATTCGTACCTCTGGAATGCCAGGGAAAAAATGAGTAAGGTGATCTCCCTTGCAAAGATTACAAGGGAACTCAGGCTTACGTCCTATCCATCTAGGTTTCTCAATAGAATAAATGCCCCCAACATGACTAGTCGTAGTTGGTTGCGCATATCGAACATGAATTGCAGAGGTTGGTGATGGGTTGATAAAATGACTTACAGAGGCTATAGACCTATTTCCATTATGACTTGTAGTGACTGGAATCCCCCCCCCCCAACATGACTTGCAGAGGCTGGGTGCTTACCTCTAGCATGACTTGCAAAGTTTGAGGACAAGGATGATTTTAGGGGCTAAATTTCGCTCATGGGCTAATTTTCTAAGGTTTTCCCAAAAAGTGATTCGTTATTCTAAAAATGATTCGCCCAAATTCTATAGGATATAATTAATTTACCTTAAAAATCGACAACATCTTATACAAACTATATAAAATCCTTAGAAATTTGAATATTTTTACAAAAATATTGCCAAACATTTGTAGTTTTCATATGATGGATTAGTATGATTCGTCGAGGTTTCTACATTTTAAAATAGTTTTCCATCCTTAAAATCATCTATGGTTGAGGAACTATCTCCAACATGACTCGCCAAGGTTGGTTATTTCTTCTTCCTATTCTTCCTCTTTCTATTTCGTTTAGACTTCCGATTACTAGTATCTGTACTTTCACCAGAGAAGGTAGAAGGAGGAGAAGAAGATTTCGTTGAAGAAGGAACATCAACATGATTCCCATGACATAAAGTGATTAACTGAGAAGAATCAAGAGCATTCGGGACATTTGGAATGGTACCCAACCAAACCGGTAGTCCCACATTCAACCCAAGAATGTACAAACTGGCCATCAAAGGGACACCAACATTTCCGAAGAAAGGAAAAGAAAAAGAATCCCCTAGTGAATGGGTTCCTTGGTTGGTATCTTTAATAACTCTTTCCATGGATATCTTATGCACAAGTTCTCCCCTTGCAGAATTGTTCAAGTCCGTAAAAGTCTCACACACTCACTCTGACGAACCAATGTTATCAAATCAACACTTATAAAGAGGAGGCTCCATGTTTCTAAGCGGAAGACCAAAAATTCCTCACGATTGATGGAGTGGGAAGTATACCACCTTAGGTTAGAGACCCAAATAAATGACTGACTAACTCACTATGGAAAACTAGGGAGCACAGAGCACACACTAAAAGTTTCTAAAGGAAAATCAAGAAGACGACTATCTAGTAGGAAGGAGAGTTATGCCAATCAACACTAGAGCAACTAATCGGTGCAAGTGCAACTCGAACACGGAAGAACCCTCCGGGTATACTCTACAAAGTTTCACCCAATGTCTCCCTTAGGTACTGCGGTATACCCCCACAGTCACCCATGTAAGTCCCTAGAATATGGGTAACTAAGTTACTAGCTTGCAATCACACCAGGCAGGTACAATCGATAGTCAGGTGGACCGCAATGAGCAGGATAACAAGTCTAAAACCTATCGAGGGTATTGAAAGCAATTGGTCCAGAAGACAAAAGAGGATATTGAATGGATTCGAGGTCCACAAATCTTTGTAGGCAAATCCAGTCGGCATTATTCCAACGATAGATCCTCAATATGTGTTCCCCACTATGTTTAGTCCGGCTTTGGATGGGTTATCTTCAGTGCCTTTCCTCACGTGACCTTTTGTTTAGCCCCTGTGTTATAGGGGGTCTCGGATAAATTTTGTGTCACTAGACTTTAACGCTCCCTATCTCTGACTCCAATGTTTGTTTAATGGCCTTGAAGAGTTTCCTCTCCAACCTAATTCAAGGCCCTAACCCTAAACTAGTTGGTTGACCCTACATAAAAGTCTAATTAATTTTAGATTTATCATTTGTTCTAATGGCTTGATTAACTGAAAGGATATGGTGATGAAACTAGTGATGTTACGAGAGACGAAAAGAGGAGAAAAAGACGAAACTCTGAAAGAAAAATTACTTCTAGTCAAAAGTAAAGATTTACAACTAACTCTTTGTAACCAACTCTTCTTTAACTAACTTTTTCCAAGATCTTTAAAAAGAAGACCTAAAACAAAATTTCGATTGACTACAAGCTACTTAGTTTCAAGAAATCAGTAAAGAACTTAAAAAAATACTATTTTTCCTTTCTAGTAAAATAACTAACTCCAACTACTTCACCAAACTAAAAGTGAAAAATCTTTTTTTTTTTTTAATTTCTTCAAACAAAAAAATTGAAATAAATATATTTTTCTCTTTTTTTTAAGCAAGTGAAAGGGGTAAAAAGAACACCAAGACAAGACTGAAACAAATCTTTGGCCCACTGGAGATCATATGGAATCACTAAAGAAACCAAACAGGCAGACCAATCAATCAAAGAGTCGCTTAAAACCCTTTCATAAGTGAACACAAGAAACTTCAAAAAGACAAGTAAACTGAAATCTAACCCAGGGTATGGTTGTAAAAACAGAGACTCTGAACTATATCAAGAAACCCTGAGAAGTATAAACCTCAATCAGTAAAGAGGTTGACTGCATATTTTTCCTAAAAAAAAATTTGAACCAGATACGTTATTGTTGCTTTAGTAGCCTATGTATGTATGCGGGTTGTTTATTGATCAGAGTGTGTATGTACGCGGGATGACCCAAAGCGGGGCGCATACACCTCTGTACTTATTTTTTTTTAAAAGAAACATACAGTCTTATAGGGCATGGAGAACTGGCATGACACCTGAAGGTGACCAGAATCCCTTAAAAGACTCAGAAGACTCAACAGAAACTCGAAAGGCAGAAAAACCAATCAAACAATTCAAAATCCCCTAAAAAACCCTAGAGGCTTCCCCAGTATGGTCACCAGTTCTGCTAGCGGGAAACCCCCCCTTATGACTACACCAGGGTTTAGAATGTAGGCAGATGAGTTAACTGTCTAAAATTCAACTACTTCTCTAAACTACCCCAAGCATACCAAAACTTATACAAGAAAATCAAAGACGAGGGATATCGGGTAACTATACCTCTACTCTGCGTCCGATGATGATCCCCTCGCACTTGAAAGTTTTGTTGATTGCACGCCTCCTCCCAGGGATGACTTGCATTCAAAGATAGACAAACAGAAAAATACAAGCATTCTATTTCATATACAAATTAGGTTATATGTTAGAATGACAAAACATAAACCAATAAAAGCATTCAATACACCATGATTTGGGTCATGAAAAGTAATTCTTTTATTAATAACTCAATGATTATACCTTTACAATCAAAGTCGGCTACCGCTCCACGAACTTGGTTTGGGTTCCTCTTCATCAATATCTAAGTGCACCTTTGTATGGCTTCTCCTCTCAACCTTCTGATCTCTTCTTGAATGGTTTTTGATGGAGGAAGAAGGGCTAATGGGGGAATTCTGAGGCAATTCTCACAAAAGGGCTGCAATAACTTGGGAAAGGAGGGGATGTGAAATCGATAAGAGTTTCATTGTTCTTATGTATGGATGTAAAATGAGAACCCAACAACTCCTTTTATATGACAAAAGGATGGTTATTCGGTTGGGTGACGGGCTATAGGCAGTGGATTAGTTGGGAAACTACCCAATAGCATGTAATCTCAATGAATTCCTTGCAACTTTTTATTTTTTTCAAAATTTTCAAGTATATGTGGGTTGTAATGGTGCAACATGTGTATGTACATGAGCTGTAGTGGTGCAACAAGCGTATGTACGCGGGTAGTAGTGGTGCAGGGCATGTACATCTTAAAAAAAAATGGTTTTTAAGAAGAGCAACTCAACAGTGCATTGGCAAAAAATGCAAGTAAGAGGGCCAAAGTCCACATATTCATGTGGAAATAAATTTAGGTTTATAATAGTAGAGGGTTGATCTTGCACAACCATTTGAGTCTACTGAGATGGGAAATTATTTGTCAAAATGACAGGTGCGGTTGAAGTTCCTTTAGGGAAACAATTAACATCGACATGACACAGACAATCCTTATTAGTATAATGTTCTTCTTCGCAAATGAGACAAGGATATTTAGGCTTGCACTTTTATGTATCCTCAGAAGGTTGATTTTTTGGTTTCTCCTGTTGTGGGTAATTTTTCTTAGCTTTTCCTTTTCCCTTTTTCTTACTTTCGGGTTGTTGATATTTACCAGTAGTTGTGGAATGGACCGTGTTAATATAAAAAAAATTACCAGTAGTAGTAGTAGGAGGAGAAGTGTTTTGAGTGGTAGTGGTAGAAGTAAACTTAGGGTTAGATTGATTGGAATTTTTACTCGTAGAGTCTTGGGTAACAGAACCTACCACACCATCAACGATGTGAGATTTTGTAAGAGGTATAGTAATTGGATTAGTCATGTTGGACAACTGAGAGGGGGGGGTGAATCAGTTGTCACCATGCTTAAACACTTATGCTTCTTTTAAAATCTTTACAAGGCACTCAATGATGATCAAAATAATGCAGGGAAATAAAAAATGGCACATTCAACATCAGTCACATATATGAGAAACACAAAGACAAATATTTCCCGAGGAAACCCATACAGGGTAAAAACCTCTTCTTCTTTATATGATAAGTAATATTTACATTCTTTACATTATCATACATATGAGCATCGACTCATTGTGAGGCTACAACCTTTGTTTTTGCAAGATACAACTTGCTGAGAGCACCAACTCTCTTTTTTTCTCTAGCACCAAATCCTTGGTTTCTCTAGCACCAACTAGAAGGAAGCACCTACTCCCTGGTTTCTCTAGCACCAACTAGAAGGAAGCACCTACTCCTTGGTTTCTCTAGCACCAACTAGAAGGAAACTACTACTCCCTGTGTTCAAGCACCCACTTGAACCTCTGAGGACACCAATCCTCCCTAGCACCTCCCTACCACCATGGATTATCAATATGTGTTACTGAAACTTATTATAGTGATATAATGTTTAACAACAACTTACCAGTCTCATCACTGTTCTGCAAGATTTCGCTGCTCCGTCTGCCTCACAGTCTTCCTGCATGCATACATTTCACTTTCTATTCTTCTTCCTTTTGTGCTCTGTACACCATTCCCGTTCAATCCCCCTTTTCTCTTCTGGCCATACCAGCTCCTGCACTTCACCTCCTTCTTCCTGCATGCATCACCCACCGCAGTAAAAACAACCTCATCACTTCTCTGTCCCGTGTACTTATAGCTTCTGTACACCTTGTGCATGCAATGTACACCATGCCTCTGCCTGCTCACACTGTGTTAATCTCTTCCACATCTTGAGTGCTATGTCTGATCATCATGGTAACCCTTCAACTTTTCTGGCGGTTTTCCCACGCGTTCAACATCATTGGATGTCATGCTGAGATTCCTCAGCCTCTCTGGCAGTCGAGACTCCTCGTCTTCTCTGGCATAGTCGAGCTTATACTTTCTACTTCAGTTACAAACTTCAACGCTCATCCACTTATCATTCGCCTCCATGAACAATCTTTGTTCTACTGGATGATCTCTTGAGACTCTTCACCTCCTCTATCAATGTTAAGAACCAAACATCAATATAGCATAGAAAAACCTTAGGAAAAGTACTCAACGCCTTGAAAAAGAGATAATTTCAGATAATAAGCCTCTTCGAGGGGGCAACCTCCTTTTACCCCACTTAAATTTTCAAGTACAAGATGATTCAAAATGAAAATGTCTCCTTGGTATATATAGAAGACTAGGAGGTATAATTACAATTAATGGCCTAAAGCCGACATAAATAAAATAACATTACTAATCTAAACTACAACTAATGGCCTAAAGCCGACATAAATAAAATAACATTACTAATCTAATATGCCCCAATTAAGGGGTAATCAGCCAATATTAGGGCTTAACATGCCCCTCCCCTTGAGACAAGTGTTGTCTGCAATGCTTGAGTAACTCTGGATGCTTTTGTATAAAAGACTCATCTTCCCAAGTGGAATCTTCAGCCGGTAGTTTCCTCCATTTAATGAGATA
>ML798752.1:118467-130721 GCA_009831015.1 Picea engelmannii | reverse complement strand
CCAAGTCTCCTATGCCATAACCAACTTTCATCATGTTTTCTTAGATGACATTCTTCTCTATTTTCTTTCAGCACATATACATTATTTTATGTCCTTATGCCTTTGGCCACCACTTGTCTTGAGTTTACAGACTTTATCTTGCAATCCTTGGATGTGAACAACACTTTGCATCCTCTGTCACACATTTGACTTACACTGAGCATATTATGTTTCAGCCCATCCACAAGTAGAACATCTTGGGGTTTTCCTTTTCCATTACTTAAGATCACCATCCCTTTGCCCTTTATTTTCCCTGGAGCATCATTTCCAAAGGTCATGTTTCCTGATTTTATTTCACTTAGAGATAGAAACTTGCCTTTATCTCTCGTCATGTGTTTGGATCATCCAATGTCTATATACCAAGGGTTCGTTTTTCTTTCAGCGGACAATACTAATCCACACTTGTCACTTTCCTTCTTCTTCCAAAACTTGACATTTTTCAGCAGGGGATTTCGAATATGGTTTATAGTTCCTTAACCGACAGTCAATAGATTTATGTCCAAAGTTAAGGCAGGTGTAGCATTCAACCTCATTATTCAATAGGTCAAATTTATTGTTGCAGTGTTGTCTACTTATTGACTGTTGATTATTTCTTGGCCTCCTTAGTTGTATGTGTCTAAACTTAATTTGGCAATTTGCAGTCTGTGAAGGATTATTACTTGATTGTATCATTCTTTGTTGCGGGAAGTATTTATTCCTTTGAAATCTTAATTTCTCATGTCTAAGTCTTAAGGAACAATTTACAGCTTTGTGACCAAAGTTAGAACAGTAGAAACAATAGCCATGGAAAAATTCTTTGTACCTAGGAAATGGTTGTCTTCTTTGTGCAAATTGATTTCTTCCAGGTTGATGACGTCTTTCAACAGTTAGAGCATTACTTCTTTGTTCTATAGATTTAGTTCTAGCATCTTTTACCTTACTCGTCCTGGGCGGTTGATTGTCTTCCTTTGTTCCTGCAGGTTCGTTGTTATTATTGGTTGTACATTTGACGAACTTGATGGGTTCTTCGTTTCTTGGCTTGCCACTACTTTATCCCTCTTCATAACCCAAACCAGTTTTCAACTTTGGATTCCTTTGCTAATTCAGAATGGTGGCTAATCCTTCTGAGGATTTGATACTTGACAGATTATGATTATATAAGGTTTGAAACTTCTCCATCTCTTTCCTAGTTTTCACTACTTCTTCTTCTAATGCTTCACATCTCGCCTTCTTTTCTGATAACTGTCGTTTCAGAATGTCTTTGATTTTCTTTGCCTCTTCTAATTCTACTTTTAGTAGGACAAGGTCTTCATCAGGTTTTTTACTGTCTTTCTTGAACTATATCAACAATTGTCTTTACTTTCTGTTCTTGATTCTTAGTCTGTCAATCTCTTCCAGTGCACTGATCAGTTCTCCTTCCATGTCAACCACAGCTTCTTCTTCATTAACATCACTCCATGTTATTTTATTATCATAATCCTCTTTGTCCATAAGTATGAAGTCATTTAGTTTATCTTCAATAGAGGAGTCATTTTCTTCATCATCTGAAGGATTATCATCATTGTTTATGCACATAATTTTCTTCTTAAAGTTTTTCTCTTTAAAGAAATTTATGTGTTTGTACTTCTCCTCATCATCACATGTATGATCCTTTCCTTTGTGGGGACATTTATTTGCAAAATGACCTATCCTACCACAGTTGAAACATTTGAAAGGCAGTTTACCTTTGTATTTGCCTGATCCCTTCTTCAGTCTCTTCACAAATTTTGCTTCAATTTCATCAAGCTCGGAATCCTCATTCTTGTCTGCTTTAAATGATGCTTCTATGGAAGTGGGTTTATCTTTAACTATTCTCATTTCATATGCAGTCAATGTTCCTAGACGTTGATCAAACTCAAAGGTTTTTAGATCATTAATTTCTTCTATAGCAGAGACCTTCGGGTTGAACCTATCTGGGAGAGATGTCAAGATTTTATGAACTAAATAAGGTTCCTCAATTGTTTCACCAAGTGCCTTCATTTCATTTACCATTTCTTCTACTCTCAAAAAGTATTTTCCAACAGTTTCATCTTCCTTCATCGTCAGTTGTTCAAACTGTATTCTGTAGGTTTGAAGCTTTGCATCCTTTACCTTCTCGTTACCCTCATAACTGCTAATAAGTTTGTCCCACATTTCTTTGGCAGTTCCTAGGTGCATAACTTTTATGAATTCTACTTCTGCAAGCCCACTCAATATAGCATTCATAGCCTTAGCATTGAAGCTAAATTCTAGTTTGTCATCCTTATTAGCTAGCACAACTGGCTTTACATAACCAGTATCTACCACATCCCAGACATCTACACCTAAAACCATTATGTAGGTTCTCATTCTAACTTTCCAGAAGGCAAAGTTTGTTCCATTGAACAGAGGGGCCTTATTGGTTGAATTTCCTTCATGGCTTGACATGTTGAAGCTCTAGGATCTACCCTTAGATAAAAGGGGGAAACTTTGATACCAATTGTTGGACAACTGAGAGGGGGGGTGAATCAGTTGTCACCGTGCTTAAACAATTATGTTTCTTTTAAAATCTTTACAAGGAAATCAATGATGATCACAATAATGCAGGGAAATAAACAATGGCACATTCAGCATCAGACACATATATGAGAAACACAGAGACAAATATTTCTAGAGGAAACCCATACAGGATAAAAACCTCTTCTTCTTTATATGATAAGTAATATTTACATTCTTTACATTATCATACATATGAGCACCGACTCATTGTGAGGCTACAACCTCTGTTTTTGCAAGCTGCAGCTTGCTGAGAGCACCAACTGTCTGTTTTTCTCTAGCACCCACTAGAAGGAAGCACCAACTCCCTGGTTTCTCTAGCACCAACTAGAAGGAAGCACCTACTCCCTGGTTTCTCTAGCACCAAATAGAAGGAAGCACCTACTCCCTAGTTTCTCTAGCACCAACTAGAAGGAAGCTACTACTCCCTGTGTTCAAGCACCCACTTGAACCTTTGAGGACACCAGACCTCCCTAGCACCTCCCTACCACCATGGATTATCAATATGTGTTACTGAAACTTATTACAGTGATATAATCTTTAACAACAACTTACCAGTCTCATCACTGTTCTGCAAGATTTCACTGCTCTGTCTGCCTCACAGTCTTCCTACATGCATACATTTCACTTTCTATTCTTCTTCCTTTTGTGCTCTGTACACCATTCCCGTTCAATCCCCCTTTTCTCTTCTGGCCATACCAGCTCCTGCACTTCACCTCTTTCTTCCTGCATGCATCACCCACCGTAGCAACAACAACCTCATCACTTCTCTGTCCCGTGTACTTATATCTTATGTACACCTTGTGCATGCAATGTACACCATGCCTCTGCCTTCTCAAACTGTGTTAATCTCTTCCACATATCGAGTGCTCTGTCTGATCATCATGGTAACCCTTCATCTTTTCTGGTGGCTTGCCCATGTGTTCAACATCACTGGATTTCATGCTGAGATTCCTCAACCTCTCTGGCAGTCAAGACTCCTCGTCTTCTCTTGCATAGTCGAGCTTATACTTTCTACTTC
This sequence comes from Picea engelmannii, assembly GCA_009831015.1. NCBI lineage: Eukaryota > Viridiplantae > Streptophyta > Pinopsida > Pinales > Pinaceae > Picea > Picea engelmannii. The sequence goes on along the minus strand of ML798752.1, from coordinate 127,129 downwards.
AGTTACAAACTTCAATGCTCATCCACTTGTCATTCACCTCCACGAACAGTCTTTGTTCTACTGGCTGATCTCTTGAGACTCTTCACCTCCTCTGTCAATCACCTCAAAGTGTCTTCGAGTCCTCTGGTAGAACTCATCACTGGTTTCTGGTAGGTTCACTGTGTCGTGCAACAGTAGCCCTCTGATCTCCTTCAGTTTCATTTGCACCGTTGAATGATCTTCATAAGCTTGCCTTTATTTTGTATTTCATCATTTCGGCTTTCCTGTGGCCAAGTGTCTCTCCAGTCCATGTCGCGATCTCCGAAACTCTGAAACAGAGCTTTTCTGTGCTAGCTCCTTCCTCTATATGATCATGGCCATGACCAAGAGCTTGTTCATAAAGTGCTTTTTGAGATTTCATTTTTCGGCATTTCGAGACTCCTAATGTTGAGAGTCTTTGACTTCTCCATCTCCCGGTAACCGAAATCCCGGTCTCCAATACATCGAAGGGGGTCGGATCAATGGTCCACGATCTCTTCGAATGAACGGCTCAGATCATTTCGCGATTTCGCAAATCGCGATTTCGTCATTCTTGTGGTGAATGTTCTTGATGCTTCCAACTACCGATCTGTGAAATTCCAAAATGGCATGGGATCAACGGTCCCAATCAACCCTTGATCTGATGGCTCAGATCATTTCACGATTTCGGCATTCCTGTGGTATTGTTTCTTGCCTCTCCAAGTTGCGATTCGCGAAACCCCGAAATGGAGTCTTTGACATGCTCTAATCTTCTACCACGCGTCCCTCTTGGATCAACGGTCAATATTTTATCGAGACTTTGCAACTCCATGAGCCTTCGTTGTGCCTGATCAACGGTCCATATTTGGCCTCAATCTAACGGTTGATATTATTTCACGATTTCGCATATCGCGAGTTCGAGAGGTGAAAGGCTGGAGAATTTCATACCTTTGACTTTCCAGTCAACGAAATGTTGATCTGTGTCCATGTGTCTTTCCCATATATGGACGTTCCTCCTTCTTTTGGGATTTTGTATACCTGCTTCTCCTTGCACTTTAATGAACGTGCATGTTCTCCCTGATCCAACGATGGTCGGAAATTATGCTCAGATTTGACACCTGAGATCTGTCCTCCTCTTCTGCACGTTCTTCTTGTCTACAATCAGATCTGATGATCCTCCTTCTCTCAAGAATTTAAATGGGATCCAATCATCACTGACACTTCTCCTCCCGAGCTTAGGCACTGCGATTGACTCTGCGCTAATTACTCCTAAGATTACTTTGTTCCTATTTTTCATCGATGCTTACTCTGATCTTATCATCAATGACCTGCCTACAATCCTTTGCATGTTTGTTGCCATCTTTTTTGTTGTACTTTCCATCAATGACAAGCATACACTGTCTGTAAAACATGGCAACAAGTCGATGGGCGAGGAGCCTGTGGAATCAGATCATATAATGTGCTAGATTGTGAATATACAAGATCCAAATACTGAGCACGAGCAATAGACTTATCCTCGGTTACATCACCACCCATAGTGACATCACAGTAAATAGGAGGTAACAATGACTGAGTAAACCAATCTGCCAACAATTGGTCAGTTTTGATATTGATGATCGAAAAAAATCGATTTTAGATGAATACTCTCACTCCTCTTGGCTTATTTATACGACATCTCCTTATCCTTTTGATGATACATTCCCTATTGATGAAAGTATCATGGATATTATGTATTTAGAGGACACTCCATGGGATGATGGTCGTCATCGTTCCTCGTTTCTCCCTGAGCTCTATACTATTAAGAGTCATTTAGAATCTTCATTTCCATCTGAGGAAATTGAGAATTCCCAAACTCCCATCTTATTCCATGATGTTTTATCTGAAGAGAATTTAGGGAATATCTCCATTCATATGCCAATAAATATCGGTAAACCCTAAGGTCATGGAAAACATTCATATAGGTGCCTCTTGTTCCTCTAATGAAATCCAAACTTATACTGCCCTATTCCAAGAATTTTGCGATGTATTTTCTTGGTCTTATGAAGAAATTCTAGGTATCGACCCACAAATTATCATTCAAGAAATTAAGACATATCTTGAAGCCAAACCTGTTTAGCAAAAGATTCAACGTGTTCATCCACGAAAAGTTGCTTCTATTGAATCTAAAGTTAAAAAACTTCTTAAAGTAGGTTTTATTTATCCTGTACCTCTGACTGATTGTGTTTCCAATATTGTTCATGTCACAAAGAAATAATGAACAATCTGTGTATGTATTGATTATAGGGATATTAATCGATCTTGTCCAAAATATAATTATCCAACCCCTTTTTATCAACCATATAATCGATGGCTATTCCGACAGTGAAATCTTCTCATTTATGGATGGTTTTTCTGGCTATAATCAAATAAATATAATACCATCGGATCAACATAAAGGTACTTTTATTTTTCCTTGGCATACTTTTGCCAGTCGAAAGCTTCCTTTCGGACTTAAGAACATTGGTGATACTTTTCAATGAGTTATGTCTTATTCATTTCACGACATTAAGCATATTGTTCAACCATATCTTGATGATTTTCCTACACATTCCATGCGATGTCAAGATCATCTGACACATATACGCACCATATTCCTTAGATTTTGACATTACAATATTCTCTTGAATCCACATAAATGTGTATTTTTTGTGGAATCAATATGCCTCTTAGGTTTCATCATATCCAAGAATGGGATCCCGGTTGATCTCTTGAATATTTAGGTCATACTGAAATTACCTCCTCCTTCTATGTTATGCTAACTCCAAAGTTTGGAAGGGAAATAAAATTGTTTACATCGATTCACTTTCGAATACACTGAATTGACCAAAGGTTTTACTCGACTTCTTAATAAAGGGATTCCCTTTGTTTGGGATGACATCGCTCAAAAGGAATTTGATGATTTGAAGCACGTGTTAAGTCATACACCATTGTTACATCCCCCATATTATAGTCAAGATTACTTTTTGTACATTGTCGCTTCTGACAGTACCATTTCTATGGTGCTTGTCCAAGAGGATGAATCACATGCTGAACATGTGATTTACAATTTAAGTCAGAGTATTACCACTTCTGAAATCAAATATTCACATGTGGAGAAATTGGCATTGGTTATTAAAGTTTTCCAATGTTTCTATCACTACATCTTATTACGTAAAACCACCATCATTTCTTATTGCAACCCCATGCAACATATTCTGACTAGACAGGTTCTTAGGGGAAAATACTCCAAATGGATTGTTATCCTATAAGAGTTTGATTTGGAATTTGAGAAATCCAAGTAAAAGAAATTAATTTGTTGAGTCAAAGAAAGTGTGGCAGAAGATTTGATTCCCGATAAATCTCTTTTTCTGATCAGTTCTTCATATCCGTGGGATGAAAGAGTGTGTCACATTTGTGACACTAAGAAGGTTGAAGATGAAAATCACTTTCTCTTAGATTGTCCAGCCTATACCCATATTAGATCTCATTTTCAAAATATTGATCACACTACCAACCTTCCTAACCTCTTAACTCAACAAAAGTATGGTGATCTTGGAAAGCTTCTCTTAATGATTTTTTAGCAAAGAAACAAAATTCTAAAGAATCACAAGTAATCACTTACACTCTTAAGGTATGATAGACCAATTAGGTCTCAGTGGACGTTAATCATCATCATCATCATCATCATAATCTATCTCCAAACCCAAAAAATTTACCCTAATTTGTCTTCACTGAATGACGTTGAATTAGATACCAAGATTGACAATACATAATTGTTGGTGATACCCTTTATCGTCATGGTGTCGATTCCATTTTTCGACGGTGTTTAACACATGAGGAAGATGAGAGAGATCTTAATGATTGTCATGCCAGAGAATGTGGTGGTCATATGTCTGGGTATGCCACTACCCAAAAAATTCTACGAGCCATATATTTTTGGTCGTCATTATTTAAGGATTGCATCATTGCAGTCCAAAAATATCATGCGTGTCAAATCTATAATCGTAATATGTGTGTGCCTCCTTCTCCACTTCACCCTATAGTTTTTTCTAGTCGATTTTCCGAATGGGGCATTGATTTCATGACATGTAACCCCCACTTGGTCGGGGGGCATGGGTATATTATTGTCTTCATGGATTATTTCACTAAGTGGACCAAGGAAATGCCTACATTCAATAAAAATAAGAAAATTACAGCTCTTTTCATTTTTAATCACATTATTGCTTGATTCAGTGTGCCCCAATCCATTATCACCAATCATGGAACTTATTTTAGAAATTACATGATGTCATAATTAACCGCCAAGTTGGGTTTACGACATGAAAACTCAACTCCCTAATATCCATAGGCCAATGACCAAGTCGAAGCTCTAAACAAAGTTTTGACAATGATTCTTCGTAGGATGATAGGGATTCACAAATCGAATTGGCATATGGTGTTTTTTTCGACATTATGGGAATATTGAATCTCAATCAAAATGACCATGGTTTTTACGCCATTCCATCTAGAATATGGTTTAGAATTCATTTTTTCAATTGAATGCGAAATACCATCCTTGAAACTAGTTGTCGAAATACTTCCCAATACCACTGTCGAGGAAGAACATCTTTTGTACTTGAAAAGATTAAATGAAACTTGTCGTGATGTCTCTCTGGGTAATGAAACCCATAAGAAACATGTCAAAGCTCAATATAATAAAACTATTAGACCTCGTGTGTTTTCAGAAGGTGTCTTGGTATTGTTATATGATCAAGATTGTGAAGTATTGGGGGCAGGTAAATTCAATCCCATGTGGCATGGCCCTTATATCATTAAATGTGTATTAGAGAAAGGTTCCTATGAGTTAGTGGATTATTATGGGATTCCTTTGGGTGAGACTTGGAATGGGATTTATCTGAAGAAGTACTATGCCTAGATTCATTATACATAAGTGATTTGTATATATTGTATCGTAGTTTGGTATGTTATTATCACCTTTTTCAATGATTTTTGTCTACTGCTTATCTTGCATTGTGCTTGGTTTTCAGATATCATTGGTCCCTTCACATTATATTGGATTTTTTTATGGTGATAGTTGCAGTACTCAAAACCTTGCTTCTGCTGCATGGGAAATCTACATTCCTACCGATGAGTTGATAAGTCTGCATGGTATATGTCTTGGTCGTGTAACTATCAATATCGCGGAATATAGTGCAGTTATTGAAATGTCAACTAAATCTATCTCACTTGGAATTCATTTCTTATTTGTTCGACTTGACTCTCAACTTGTGGTACTACAGTTAAGTATCGTTTATTCTATCATAATTCCTACTCTTTTACAAGTATATTTAAGGGTTTGTCTCCTGAAAAGAGATTTTGACTATTTAGAGTATCAAAACATTCCAAGAAATCCAAATACATTAACATATGCTTTAGCTAACTATGTATTAGATAGACATTTGCAAAATTTGTAAAATTCACATATTCATTTTGCACCAAATAGAACAGAAATATAAATCGTCTTATATTAAGTTTTCAAAAAGTTTTACAAAATGTGATGGGACAACACAAAGCCTACAGATTTTATATCAATACATGTCGATAACCAAAAAACTAAAAATATCCTAGTCATCTCTAGGTCCATGATTCTCATGGTAGCATACTATGGCATGAGCCACTCGTTGAAGAAAATGAGCTATGTGTCTAGATACTCCCGTAGTGTGCCATTGGTATCATCGTGGCAGATCATCGATTTGAATATCCGGTATACCCTAGGTCAACCCCTTGAGGTTATGTTCTATTTCCTTGAGCTCCTCTACTTATTCACGATCATAAGCAACCATCGCACCCTTATCGCCTCGCCTCTGTATCGGAGAAGTCCCATATGGTCTGTTTGGCTCGATATCTTCATGATGAAAACAAAATTAGTCTCAATACAACAAAAACATTTAAAAAAAAAATGGTTTTTTTTTACCTAGATTATTCCACTAGTATCCCTCTAAAAGGACTAAGTCTGTATCTCCTCGGAAATCCATCCATGTATAATCATAGTGTTTGATCATGATGAGTTGTTTCTTCATCCATTTGAAGAACTTCTCATCATATGAAACTATTGGACCATCACCATGGCATTCCATCATATCCGCCCACATATTCATACGAGGCTCTTGTGGGTCAGGGTCTTCATATAAATCCATAATCTACAGATGTAATAGTGGAACTATATCAAGGAAGAAAGATACCAAAATCAAACCATAACCAAATTGCTTCAATCGACTTATCTTACACTTGGTCAATTGGTCTTTCATGCTCTCAAGAATCCCTTCACACAAGTTAAATATTGTGGGTGCCATAAAATCAATGACATACTACATTTGAGAATTGGTAGCCAAGTGAGGAGCCACACTTCCAACAAATCGAGTAATAGTGAAAAGGACGATTCTTAAGAAAATATCTCCAACACTTTTGTTGGAATATTCCCGTTGCTTTTTCTGGCAGCTGCAATGCAATGTTGTGAGATGTACCTTTCGGTCTTCTCACCACCTCCTCTGAATCCAAACAAAGAAAATCTCTCTCCTCATCTTGAGATCCAAATCAAGAAGTAAATATATTCAATTTCCAAGTCTAGATCATCGGGTTCCCACATCTTTACAAGGAATTCTAATAAATGAACCTGGGCCCTCATGCCATGAAACTAGAAGAATTTTGCTAATATGAACCTTTGGAGTGACAACATGGTATTTGGATCATTGGCCACAATTTAATACTCCATTTCATGCTCTCTCTCCCTCCACTCCAACATTTTGTCTAATGAAAATCCTGCAAACAACAATTAGAGAACTTATTTATCAACTGACATCCTAGATTTTCAAACCCCATAATGTGAAATGAAATTTTTGTTTTAGTTGTATGTGTGTTGCACCCTGTTTTTTACACACAGAGCGACATTTTCTCACTTCCCGATAAGGAAGGATTTCGACACCCTATGGTGTCATAGTCGATATGGGGGCCCTGCGAAACCTGTGTGGCGCATTTAAGGGCTTGGAAAAATCCCAAAAACAACTAAAAACTATCTTGAAATGAAAAAATTGGACATCAAATTGGAGAGGGAAATATCTGTTACCCGGTGGAGATGGAATTCACAATCTTCCACAGATATGTCCACAATCATTGCCTAAAGAACTAACCAAAATGGGGTTCTTTTCACTATTGAGAGGTAAAAACAAAAATGGTAAAAATAAATTACTCTTTTATTCTTTTTAACCTAGAATGGAATATTCTTTTTATATTCTATTTCATTTTTGCACCTTTTATACAATATCTAATTTTGTTGACATAATTTTTGAGCAGAAATGATGATTTTGCAAATTACAAGTCAAATTTTGATACATAAATTTATGGTCAAGCATATTTTTTATATCCTTTCGGAACTCTTTAAAAAATGTATATATAAAAAATATATATTAGGGATTTTCTTTAAGCTCATTTCAAAACCCTATAAATATGAAAATATTGTTGAGAAAACTTGGTTTCACACTCATTAAAGAATTTTAAAGAGCATCTATTCAGTATTATTTTAACCCTTTTTCAGGCTAAGTATGATTAATTATGAAAAGGGAATACTCTAGTCAATCATGGATAGAAGAATTCTCCTAGGTATTATTTTATACTTTTTCGGACTTGGGGGACTAAATTTACAAAAAAGTTAATCCTGGAGTTTTCTTTAAGTGTTTTTCAAACTCTCCAAACATGAAAAATCGTCGAGTTTACTTTCTCTGGACTCGTAAAACATACATTGAAAGACCCATATGGGACTGAACCAATCCTTCCTAGGTTTCATTAAAAATACTTCGAAGGACTCATTCGAAGGATGAGATTATAGTACAAGAATATGTTATCCTCATCAATCTTCTATAAAATAAAGAGGTACTTTCCATAAATGGTGGGGGGGAATTGGTGATCTGAAAACAGATCCAGAAGCCAGATAGGGCTTAAAAATGCTCAAAAATGAAAGTGCTCGGATTGCGACGAAACCTGCGCCATGACGTCCGTCTCGTCGTCCTGAATCCGGTGGTATAATTTTTATCGCAAACGGAGTCCGTATGAGGAAGATATCGCGTGCTGTCCGAAAAGCCAAACAGGCAAATTTTGGGAGCTGACTGTACCTGTCCGTACAGACACGTGTCAGTCCGTACAGCTGACGTGGCATGTCCGTACAGTGACACGTGGCATGTCCATACAGTGACACTTGGCAGGCCGTACAGATGACGTGGACCAACAGGGACGCGACACGTGGCGGCTTCCGTACAGGACACGTGGCGTCACCAGGACGCGACACGTGTCATGCTGATTTGGCGTTTTGGGCGTACGGTTCGGCCAATTACGAGGTGACACGTGTCACCACTCACAGGGTGACACGTGGCACGCTGACGTCAGCATGCTGACGTGGCAGATGACGTGGCAGATGACAGGTGGCGTACGGAAGAGTGACGTGGCAGCATGGTAAGGAGACAGGTGGCGTACGACAGGCGACGTGGCGGCACACGTGGGCCAATCAGGGGCCGACACGTGGCACATTCTAATTGGTAAAAAAAGGGTGCCACGTGGCCCACTCTGGGGCAGCCACGTGGCACCCCATCATTGGTGGTTGTTATAACGGCGAGTTTTG